>SNQJ01S0184753.1:2704-18819 GCA_010110895.2 Picea sitchensis
CCTACTTTATCCTAGCCTAGTCTATTCTACTCTAGCATATTCTACTCTAGCCTAGCCTAATCTAGCCTATCCTACTCTAGCATAGTCTAGCATATCATACTCTGGCCTTACCTAGGCTACTTTATCCTATCCTAGTTTATTCTACTCTAGCCTTCCCTAGCCTACCTTAGCCTAGCCTAGCCTACTCTAGCCTAGCCTAGCCTCGCCTACTCTAGTCTACTCTGGCCTAGCCTACTCTAGCCTAGCCTACTCTTGCATATTTTACTCTTGCCTAGCCTAGTCTACTCTAGCCTAGACTAGCCTAGCTTATCCTAGCCTAGCCTAGACTAGCCTACTTTAGCTTAGCCTAGCCTAGCCTAGAATAACCTAGCTTACCCTAGCTAAGCCTAACCTAGCCTACTCTGCCTAGCCTATCCCACTCTATCCCAGACTACTCTAGCCTAGCCTACTCTAGCCTAGCCTAGCCTACTTTATCATAGCCTAGTCTATTCTACTCTAGCCTATCCTACTCTAGCCTACCCTACCCTATCCTACTTTAGCCTATCCTATCCTACTATAGCCTTCCCTACCCTACCCTAACTTATCCTACTCTAGCCTACCCTAGCCTACTTTTGTCTATGCTATCTTAATATATCCTAACTTACTCTATCCTAACCTAACATATCCTACTCTAGCCTAGCCTACTCTATCTACACTATCCTAGCCAACTTTAGCCTAGACTAGCCTTGCCTACCTACTCTAGCATAGCCTACTCTAGCCTAGACTAACCTAGCCTAGACTAGCTTAGCATACTCTAGCCTAGCCTAGCATAGCCTAGCCTAGCCTAGCCTAGCATGGACTAGCCTACTCTAACCTAGCCTAACCTAGCCTAACCTAGCCTAGCCTAGCCTAGTGTTACAGGTGAATCCTCCTGCGGACAAGCAGATTCCCTCCTGGTCTCTAGACTCCTAACGCGAAGACAAAAAAGTGCTTAACATGGACACTGACATCCTTTTAGTTTTAATCAAGCTAATATACGAAGGAGAAGAAGAAAAATATGTACCTTATTAATGATGTTTGTCCATGCAAAATCTAGGCTAAGCTTCGATCCTCAGCTACCTGATAGGTCTTGTAGAACAAACAAAGATACAATGGACTTCCTACTCTACTGAGATTAGCTCAAATATAGATCCATCTACTGTAGACAAACTCATGTGGAACAAACATAAGTTTGAAAGAAATAGGCCAAGCATTGATGTATTGATAAGAACAAGTAAATGTACTTACAATCCTTTGATGAAGGTGCAACAACTTCTTCCAGTTCTCCTTGTCCAACCCCTTTGCTCAAGTAATCTACACTGATTGATCTGATGATATCTCAATCATGTGATCATAAGTTTCACATCTCCAATATTTTCTGTTCATACCACTTATAAGATCATAAGTTTGGTATCAATCTCTAGTCTCTCCTTCTTTCACCATGAGGATGCCTCCTTATATAACCTTGGAGAGGCCCAAACACTTGAGAGATCTTTGGGATACATTGAGGATTCTTTTCCTTCAGTTGAGGATATTTCCTAAGATCATGCCTTGCCCTTCTATTCGAATCCAACCACCTTCAGAAGTTGAGGGATTCTTCCCTGATTTGTCTCAACAAACCAAAAACTCGCTCAAAAAAGATAGCACTCCCCCAAAAGGGTGCACAAAGTGCTCAAATGCTCCTCCAAAGAGGCCCAGGGAGCGCTAGCACTCCCTAACAGTGGGTAGGGGAACACTCCTCTCCAAAATCCATATTTGAGTGCTTCTTTCAGTGGCAAAAGGCTTGTACTCCCTGTCAACTGCTTTCTCTTCTTCAGAACTAGTCTTTGAGGTTTAGTGTCCTTATGATGTTGTTAGAGGCATGACATAGGCAATATGACAGTATGATGTTTGCTACACTTGTGACACTTGTGATTGAGATGTGACACTTGCGGACAAGATGCGACACTTACAACACTTGTAATGATGACACTTGCGACACTATTGAAGTGAGTAATTTTGATGTGTAACAGATTGCCCCCCAAAGTGTGAAGTTAGAAGACGATGATGACTGAAGTACTTTGTAAACTTTTTCGAGCAAAGGTATGGATGCAGAGAGGCTGAAAAAAGCTGCACACAACCATCAAAAAAATATTATGACATGTTTCAAACCCAAGGAAGGCATACCTATTCTTGAGTGATAAAGACTTTTTAGGTATGGCCGCCATAAAATACACTGTGGATCCATAATTATATTGATAAAAGGTATAGCCACTGAAGATACAATGTGGATCTATACTCCTATGACTTGAACTGATCGTAGCCACGAAGAATACACAGTGGATCTACGAGACGACAAGACATAGCCACGACCAATACAAAGTGTTTCTATGTAACAATATATGTGTCATAGTTCAAAAGAACTCCTTCACAACCTGGGCAAAGTATACATAAGAGTGAAAACTCAACCCAAGGTCTTCTTACTGATTTCGATGTAGTACAAATCTAACCATGTGAATAGATGTACTGATGTCGAACATGGCAGAATCCATTTGATTACCGGTCAATTACAAGTGCGAGGGAGATCACCATTGATGTCAATGATTCCTAAGGTACTCTAGTACGTTCCGACGAATGTGAATAGATGAGTTGAAGTCGAACATCCATGGAATCATCCGATCAGAGGTCAATTATGTAAACCCACTGTCGGACATGAGGAGGCCTGCCATCGAGGCATGCAGGTCCCAAGGTACTAACTAGTTTCTAAGTCTAGTTCCTGGATAATGTGTTGAAGTTGACAGGAACAGACTCATCGAAGGAGGGCCTTGATGTATCCCCCATCAATGACACAAAATTGACACAAAGATGTAATTGGCAGAACAAATGAACATGGACTGACACGGGTATTGAAACAAGATATTCGTGATGGCTGACTCTCGAGGCAGATGCTTCCCTTGAACACTGAGGCACAACAAGAGAAACATGACATGGACCAAAACATAATAATGCAGTGGATACTGTGACTTTCGTCAGGTGACCTAAAGGAGTAAAAGAAACTCAGAGGATTGGCTCAGTGCAGAGGTTCAGCAGATTAAAATGCGTGCAAAGACAAAGTGTTGTGTTCAAGGGAGATCATAAGAGTTACTAGTAGTGTTCTCAAAACTGCTTGGCTTGCTTCCTTCAATTTTTCCCCCATCTAGATAGATGAGTACCTCTTTTTAATTTAACGAGCTTGAGGAGGGTAAAACATGCTCGATATGACTCACCTTCGGTAAGTCCCTCTTCCTTTGTTTAATGATCTGGAAGAAGTAAACTCAGTGGTTTTTCATATTTAGAGAGTCTGAAAACAACTTAAAGACGCCTCCAATGTTGTCCTTTTTCATAATGTTAGTCTCGCAAGGCCGAAAAAGAGATAAATTATCACTCGAAAGACACTCTTTCAAAACTTTTAACGAGTGGGAAAGGAAGCAAGATCACTCAACAATATTTTCATGTTTAGAGAGTCTGAAAAAAGTTTAAAGATGACTCCAAGGGGTTCATTTTTCATATATCCATGCGAGTCCAAAAAAGTGATAAAAGTCTACTCGGTTACATTCTCATGTTTTTTCGAGCATGATAAAGAACAAAGACTAAGCTCGGTATGCCCCCGGCTTCAAAGCTAGTGGATTAACTCCGGAATGATCATCAAAGGCTCGAGACATGCCCTCCAAGCTTCAATTCATTCACCGACTTTGAGGTTGTCACCAATTTCTCTACTAGACAGAGAAAAAGGATAAGAGTGGATGAAAAGAAGGTTCAAGAGAGGTGACTATACCATTTTTTAATGAGCTTGACACAGGAAAAGAACTATGCTCAGGGCTCCGGGTTCAATCCCCAAATTTCTATTTCATTTTTTAACGAGCTTGCTACAGAGAGGAAAACTATGCTCAAAAATTTTGTTTCATTTTTTAACGAGCTTGCTACAGAGAGGAAAACTATGCTCAAAAATTTTGTTTCATTTTTTAATGAGCTTGCTACAGAGAAGAGAAACTATTCTCGTGCTCTCTGTTTCATTTTTTAATGAGATTTCTACAGAGAAGAGAAACTGTGCTCATGACTCTCCTTGATCATGACTTCCAAGAGAATAACACTCTGGAAGGACACCGTGTCAAGGAACAAAACTCGGTCATGGCTTCCAAGAGATCTTCACTGGATGGAAGAAAATCACTCTGAAAGGAACACATGTCAAGGGCCATGACAGGGGTAAGGAGATCAGGCTTCAATAGCCCTACCGAAGAGATCACCATGTCAACGACCAGATCCAAATCATCGGAAGTTGAAGTCATGGGAGACAATGGAAAATCAACATCAGGAGGGAATATAGAGTGTATATCTTCCCAAATTTCTTCATGAGGGGGAATAAAAGAGGATCGATGATGGTTATCATCCCGAGGTAGTTTGTCGACACTAAGCATTTCCAGAATAGATTCATCAGAAGGAAAAAATGGGGAAATGTAGTCGATTGTAGACGACAAGGAATTTAACCATGATGGCATCGAGTAACTGTCGGGTGCCAATAGATGTTGGTCATCCTAAGAGGGAGAAGCAGATTGGACTACAACGTATGATGTTTCAGCTGGACTAAGTAGCATGGTGTCACCTAGTGCATCGAATTCCAAGGGACTAGGTACAATCCAAGGGTCAGATGATTCCAAAGATTGATAAGCTATGGTCGAAATCATATCGATAGTGGAAATATGATGTGTAGATGGTGGAAGTGGTGTAGGGAAGGTACCCATAAGGATATAATCTTTCAACAAGCCAACACCAACGCTTTCATACGTGATATTGTAATCTCCCAAGAATTGAATATTGTTGGTAGTGGGAGCGCGAGTGTCGGATGTACATAAATCTAACTGATCGACACTGACAATTTTTCCCTAATGAGGGAATTTTACACATAGAAACACCGATGAGGCAATGACAATCATAGCATAAAACCAACTGTTCAAGTAATAAGTTGTAATTGAGAGGAGAATCGACCACCTCTACTTCAACGGTGACAGTTCTTTTACTTAGGCGAGATGGGCATGGACTATAAATCCCATGGGAACCTCACCCATCAAATGCCTTATACCATCATTAGGATTTGTTAAGTCGGGGTGATTTTTAAACTTTCAACATGCACTAAAGACACATGACACAAGTAGAGGCTCCCTCATCCAAGATGATTCGGTGAATTTGTTGATTGTGAAAAACAATATCAATTTGGAAAGCAAGTTGGTGGGAAGTCGAGATGTATAATTTTCAAGTTAAACATGATATTGTTGGACGACTTAGGATCAACATCATGGAAGCCAAGATCATTTTACGTTGACTGGGGCAATGCTATAAAACTTCTAGCAGACATAACACCACATGACCAAATCTTCAACAATGTTGTAGTTATGGGTGGGACGTGAACTAGGATTAAAAGTAGATTTATAGATAATGCTCTTAGGAGAGGCGTAAGATAGAGTCAAATGTAGGTTTCTCAATGTGAAGTGGTCTAGGCGAGGAGATAGCGATGAAGGACTAACCAAGGATGGTGATGGATCCGGTAAAGTTCCGACACCGTTAGTGTCTTTTCCCTTGTCAAGGTTACCTGGTGTGTCGTATGCCTTAGATCGAGTGGTTAAATTAAATTCGTTAAACATATAAATATGTGCACTCATGGAGGCCTCATCATGAGGATGGCTAAGCGCGGAGAGGGTTTGAGAAAACATGGATTCTTTGTTGTGGAAAAAGGCTGAATGCGCCTAGCGGGTTGTGAATTTACCTAGAAAAGTTTGGCCACTTCATCGTGATGTGGATAGTGTCAGTGTAGTGATCGTCACCACAAATGATACCGAATTATTTGAGTTTTCGTTTTGGTTGCTTTTGGTAAGCATGTGTTTTGAGATTAATTTATTTTGTTCATTGTTATTAGTATTTTTAGTTTTTTTTCCTTCTTCTTACCTCAGTTGTTGTGAAGGGGCATATTGTTGCATTCACGGAGATTGGAGTTTGGAAGATTAGAGAGGAGAGTTTGGTCGAATGGGAAGTAGATTGGTTTGAAAGAGCGATAACACCCGCCATGAGATGAATATGATAGCTTGGATGGATGGAAGCGTGCTTCGAACAATTCCATAACAAAGTCTTCAAAATCTGTAGTTGGTAGAACAAACTGATCTGATAGGCTGAGAAATGGTTTCTTCCTCGGGTACTATGCCACCCATAGTGACATTGTGAGTGATCGAGGGTAAAATTGATTTAGTAATCCACTCGCCAATAATATGTCGGGAATGATTGCTTTGATCATCCTTGGTTAATAGATCTCTATTAGCACTCTGTGAAATCTATTGGTGAATAGAAAAATGGCAGTGGCATTTCAACCAACTTTAGAGGTAGAACTTCAAGCACGCTCAACTCGAAGAGCTCTCTCGTGTCATGATATATCTATATGGAAATCGTGACTAGATTTGATTTGTTTTGGGAGTTTTTAATAGGTTGGTGAAGAAGAGGGGGAACACTATGGGCTATGGAGTCAAAATTCTGAAGTGAGATAGAAGACAATGCGTAGACCGATAGAACTCTCCAGAGGACAAAGGATAAACCGGGTGATGAATCTGAGTTATTCTTGAAATAAAATATGTGTAGGAAGATAAATAAGACAAATAATACATGGTACATTGCTAATGAATTATGAATAAGTTAAGAAGACGATCACATGTAGTTTAAATTGCTTAGACCAAGAGCATCGCAGGAAGGACAGTGCAGATTGCTAAAATATCAATTTAAATAGAAGAAATTTAAATGAAATGACCAGACTCACGGGAAATACATACGATGAAGGAAACAAAGCTCATATCACCACCGATTAGAGATCCTTTCATAGAGACTTCAAACTCTATATTCTATGGTCCATTTGCATAGCTTTGTTATGAACCGATATGAGCAGGTTGTGTTTGACAATGATTCTCCTGGATGAAATAATTAAAAGTGGTCTGTCTTTCCTGCTGATGAGTGCGAAGAAGATCGGTGGTTTGTATGGAATTCAACAAGTTGATGGCATTTTGGGCCCATTCCAACAGATTCTTTGCTAACACTTCATTTACAACAACACATCTGTTTCGAGCTGTAGCAGCCATGTTGTCCTTGTCATTGATAAAGTTCAGATAACTTCTGAACTTAGCAAACTCCGCAGCAATCATGTCCCATATCACATGTTTAACTCCCTGCATTAGCGTTTTACCCTTCAATCTAGTTTTTATCTTGTTCACTCTTTATTGCAGGTCTTGGTTCTCTAGGTAGAGTTGAGATAATTTCTGCGTCCTTCATAGCCTCTTGTTTCTTTTCTAAGTTTTATTTTAGATCCTTGATCTCGCCTTTTTTCAAACTTATCTGGGACATATCTTGAACTAACCCCTCAACATTTGATCTAGCCTCTGCATTTGTAGGTATGATAATCTCCATATATGATGTTGTCACCTGCATTTGTGATCAACTTTCCTTCTCTTTCTCCAATTGCAACAACTTAGACTTGTAATTGAGTGCCTCTTGTCTAAGTGTCTCTTTCTCTTGTTCTGCTCCAAAGTTAACTCTATTTGTTTGTGGATGGTCTATAGGTGACATCTTCAATCTTTTCTTCAAACTTTGGATCATTTTATCCTTTTCATCCAAAGAGGCCTTCACCCCTTGTGGACCTTCAAACTCTAATATTTTAACATGCATCATCCAAGCTTTGTTGGACACCTTTTCTTGTTTCAATTGCCCATCTAGTTTCAATACATGTGTTGTCAACCTTGCAACTTTCAAAGCTAATCTTAAGAGATCAGCACAACATATCACTTGTATTCTTGTGGAATTTCACTTTGTCGGGGGCATCGTTCTCATAGTGTACCTTGAACTTGGATACCTTATCATTATCGACCACTTCAATGTTGAATGTATTTTTCTCAACATCTCTGACTGAAAGTAGGTGAGATTTGCGATGAGATGTCCCTTCCACTATGGGAAAAATCTCCTTTATATCGCTATTGGCCATACTCCCTTTCACTGCATACTGATGTAGCATGTCTTCCTTAGATTGATAAACCGTCACGGGAGTCTAGCCAAATACGTGCTTCCTACTGCTGAAGACCTTCATGCTACCTTCATTTTGTGGTTTGTCTTCGGGATTGATCTCTTCATTTTGGATCTTGGTATCTACCATCTCCATGCATGTATTTCCTTTCTGTTCTTCTTCTTGCTAGTCAATAATTGGGAAAGGTGATGTGGCTCTCATTTCTTGAGGGTGTCTTGTTGGACGCTATCCCCTAAGGCTTCTGAACTGCTTCTCTTATTAGAAGATGCTCATTTTAGGGTATTGATAGTCAATTTGGGTGAGGGTTTTTGTGCTGATCTTTGATAGGAAGTAGTCTCTGTCTACTTTGCTTGTTCATGCAGCGTGATGACCTCCATTTCTGTGCAGGTCTCTAGATTGGTCAATTTATCTATTTCTTCAATGTGCTCGTGTTCATAAGGGCCTTGTCTTCTTGCCAATATTCTCTTTGATATAACGTTATGTGGATCGTATCTTCTTTCCTTCTGACTATGGTTAAATTCATTGATTTTTAGAATGAATTTGGGGCAAACAAGAACTTGTTCTTCACCCACAAAAGGACCTACGATGAGCATTAATTTTATATTTGAAGCCTTGTGAGCTTTGAGGAAGTGTTTAGTCTCTGAGATAATTCTTTGTCTTATAAATTCCAAAGAGAATATCCTGGGAGTCAGAAAAAGTTGGTAAAAGGTGAGGTCCTTCTTGGCATCTGTATACCCAAATCACGGTGGACTGAGTGAAAAATATCCAGTCTCCCATAGCATTCTCCGAACTCGGTTACAACGAACTTTTCATCTCTTACAGGACTCTTGGAAAGTCTGAACCAAAAAATGAGACTGTATATTCTGGACATGATTTTATTGATGAAGATGAGCATGGTGATACTTTTACACTCGGTCGAAATAAACACAGCTTCAGGGAGCTTGGTATTGTTAGATCCCAAAAACATTCTCAATAGATGAGAGTACTATCTGAAATGTCTCAATGAGATCAAATTAACCAACTGTTGATGTATATTCTCCACAATAAACTCATCAAAAATGACACAGACTAACTGCCCAGATAGGAAGAAAATTAACAGGATTCCTAACATAACCTCTACCACAAAACTTGTCATTGTCTAGACCTAGAATTTGACTCAGTGGAGAACAATCCCACTGGACTTCGACGACCATGATGCTTAGATTGGCAGGAAGGGATAGAATTTCTGAATGATGTTCAGGTTTGACTATGGTTTGCAAAAACATGTTTTTTACCTTGGGAAAGCATTCCCTATAAATCATAATCATTCTATGTTCCTCAAAGGGTTCTGACACTGTGGGGGAGGTGTATGGTATATTTAGGGCATGTCAGAACGAGGGACCATATACTTTACCCATGACTTCTTACCCTAATTTGTTTAGGATGACTCTTTCTCCCTGGGAATATCTCTCATCACACCAATTCACGAATTTGGGGAATGGGAAAATTGTTTCTATGACATAAGGGTGAAAGAATTTCGATCCACTTCAGAAAGGATATGTGGGGATTGACATTGTTCAAAATTCTCTTTGAAAGGACGCGAGAAGCTTGGTGAGACCATTGTTCGCGTGTTGAAAACATCAAATCTATGTCAATTGAATATCTTCCACGGGAGAGTATCTGGTTCACTCCACGGATAAAATATGATTAGCAACCATCATAGAATACGTGCTTGATTGAAAAATAATCTGGATCGGTCTTGAATTTTGAAATTTGGATGGAATCTTTGTGCCAAATCTCCGAATGTTCGACTGCTTCAAATACTCATAGAATAATGCACGGGGTACCTCCTTTTATAGGCGTCTATTTCCACCGGGGTTTGGAGAAAATCAGTTTTAGATGAACCACCCTTAGCACCGATGTGTCTCAGAGAACGCCGCGTGTCCATGATTTAAAATAGGGTAGTTTTACCCGGTCCGCCCCTTGTCGGCTAATTCTCACACTACTTCGATCATCGAATTGCACCTCGGTCGTTGATCCGAGATTTGTTCCAAAGATCTACAGTCGGCGTCTTGGAAGAATTTGACGCTTCGAAGGTTGAAAAGGTGGTTTTAATTCAGATAACCCTCCTTTTACGATATACTTCTAAAGAGCGCCCGCAGCGTCACACGCAAAAAACTGATGGTTTTCCCGACCCCACCCTCGGCAAGCAATCTTTGTGTTGGTTGTATCTCCGATAGATGTCTCGGTTGTTGATCCAGGCTGCTTTTGAGATCGATGGTCGACTAAGCTTTGTTCTTCATATCTCCACTACTTCATCCAAACACCGCCAAATATAGACAAGTCCTCTAAATTTATATCACGGCTACTGCTTGGAATTTACCACGTCTTAATATTTACGAGAAACTTCGGACACGGATAGAATTATATGGTGATATGGTCTCCACTCATGAATATGCTCAAGTATATGTACGGAGTTGGTTTGATTAAGGGAGGTCAAGAGTTTTGTACTTGTCTCGTAGTGAATAGGTAGTTTAAAGTGCATGAGGAAAGACATGGCAGAGTTGAAATCATGAAAAGAAGCCCATGGTAGTTAAATATACCACTTAGCTGCAGAGCCTGTAAGTGTTCGCTGGGAAAGACACAAATGTATAGAATCATCCATGAGGAGTTTGATGAACACCACAAAATGGAAAGTCATCATGGTTATTTGGATATTCTCGATTTTTTGTCAAATTCCGAATATCGAAGGAAGTTTAAATTTTGGAATAGCGTAAACGTGAATGAAAATAGGATGTTAGTTAGCAGAGACAAGTGCAGGATATCGAGTCACTCTTGTGGATTGCTAGAAGGAAGCCGAGAGAGCGAAGCCCATCGGTTTATGTCATGGTTTGTTTAAAAGGTGATCAAATGGAGAGCTTCCGTTTCACAACATCGTGCCAACTCAGAAGCCTTAGGACGGGCATGCATGAAAGAGTGAGGTCTTGATAAACTCCAAGCGGTGGTCGTGATAAGGTGAGTAGGTGGAAGACTTGCGCCAGAAGGGTGCAAAGGATTACATCTGAGACATCACATTTTGTGAGGCGAAGAAGAATGTATTTGAACACAAAATCCTTTCACATTCAAATACAAATACCAGAGGGCACGACAGCGTCACAACAAATCCTTTATTGTAACAACTTGCTCTACTGTGAATCCTCAATAATGAGACGAAAGACAGATGGAAAAAAAGAGAACTGTTTGTCATAAAACAAAAAAATCTCAAATACGGAGGCATAACCGCCGGAAGCCAAAGTATTTCTTTGAAACTTTACTGATCGGAGACTTAGCTCTACTACCGTCCACGATACAAAAATGGAAAAATGCCTACATATACTCAAAACAACAACATAACGACAAGATCGAGCAGCGTGGCATTGACAGCTTTAGCGTCTGCATGGATCCCGACAACCTGGTGCAATCTTTGAATGGTGCGTGAAACTTATAGTGACGCGTCGGTCTTACGGCCGGTTTATTAATCGGCGTGCCTTTAATTAATGCGGGGCACGTCCCATTATGGCGGGGAAGATGTCTAACCACCACCAACGCTTCAATAACTGCTTCTTGGGATTGATAGCGGTAACCAACTTCGACACTTCAGGATGCGGATGACTACCGCCACACGGAATACTTGAATATCTTGAGGAGCAATTATGGAGGCCGAAGTGGAGGAGAATGTTCACGCATGTATAAGGCGTGAAAAGAATTAGCCGAGGAGAGGAGGATGACCGGAAGAACTTCGCCTTTGGGTGGTGAAGGCTAATGGGTAAGGAGAGCGGGACCGCGTGTGGTGATGAGTGTGTGATGAGGAGAAGGGAAGGCCACACGGACGAGAGAGGAGGAATGAATGGATGACATCTGGCGTGAAGACGCGGAAGGGAGGATGAAGTGGCGGGGATAGGCCCACACTTGTTAATCACATGGCATTTGAGAAGAGCGGGCACCTGAAACACCGTGATCTGGCGTCTCGTCGTGGCATTCGGAAGCGCATCTATGATTTGGGACCTTCAGCTTAAAGGTAGAAGGGTGGGGGTCCGGAAATGGTCTTCATAGATACGTTGATCGGGGCTCATTTGTGGACCCGTTGGAAAGTGGCTCTGATTTCGGACCCCCTGCAAAGATGGAAGGCAAAGGGGGTCAGGAATCCAATCTATCATCGTCGATCACAGGTAATGCATCACGGACCGCCCGGTCCTGCTATTTTGCAGACGTTATGTACGGAACTTTGGACAAGTGGTGTTACCCCTTCTTTTGTGTTCTAAACCCCTTAGCAAGAAATGTCGCTAACATTTGGCTCCTGGGATAGAGTAAGTCCACGTGATTCTCTAAGAAATCTTTTCGGACTGGAATTGCCTTTTCTTTGTTGGGATATGGAGTCATTTATTAATTAGAAAACAAAAAAAACAAAACAATATTTACAAAAACAAAATGAGCGAGCGACTGCGGCTCGAGAAAACTTCATTAAATGCCCATTAGGCGAATACTAAAGCTTCATTACCTTCGGATCCACGCAGCTTTGTAAGTGTTGTTAGAAATGCTTCAAGGATCTTGAAAAGCCCAAACCAGAGGACATCAAACTTTCGCGTGTTTCCCTTTTCTACATGCGTTAGTCCCCTTGAGCGCGGTTAAGCCTGCTCAAAACTCTTTCTTCTTGCTTTCTGTCAAAGCGCGATCTTCTGCTGGTGATTGTAAGCTCTGTCGAGGACTTGTTCTCTGATCTGCTACACCTCCACCATCCCAGTGAATTCTTCTGAGCTTAAGATTAGGTTCCCCCTCATAGTCATGGAGGAGATTTTCCACAGGCAACGCAAGCTGAGTGGGGAAAGCGGCCTCAATACCATAGACCAACTGGAAGGGTGAGAGACCGAGGGATTTCTTTGTTGTCACTTTCGATTGACCCATAGTGCAAGCTGAGCTTTGAGTCCCATGCCCTTTTATTTTCTTCCACTAGCTTCTTGATAAGTTTGATTAAACTTTTATTAGAGGATACGCGGTCCATTTCACGAGGATAGTAGGGAGTGATTGAATCGATGAAATCCCAAATTGGTCTAGAGCTGATCGAGAGGCTCAGGCCGAAAGGGGGAGGCATTATCATTGACAATTCTGCTAGGGCAGCCGAACCTAGCTATGATGTCTTCGAGGCTGATGATGACTTTGTGAGAAGCGCTTCTGGTAGGGCGACTTCGAACCACTTAGTGAAGTAGTTGGTTGTTGTCAAAATCCATCGGTCTTGCGACCACTTGAGGATGAATTTCCCCGATGAAGTCTAATCCCCTTTATTTGAAAGAGGCGAGACCACCCAGTTCAATGTAGGATTTTGGTGTTTAGCTTCTGAGAATTCGACATTTGTTCACAAGCTCTAATTTCACAAACATCGAGAGAATGCGTGGGCCATTAGTACCCAGCTCGGAGGATTTTTGTGAGCAGTGGTTTTCCAAAATAATGACCTCCGAGAGACGTATGATCATTCACTAACTTATGGTCTGCTGTGGGTCGGTATTAAATATGCAGAGATGTAATAACAGCCCAATAAAGACGATATTGTAAGCGACTCTGAGCTTTAAAGCACCCTTTCTATTCCATCGAAGATTGGTGCCAACTCTGGGAAATACAAGATAATATCTTTATTACGGGGCATGCTGCTAGTGTACGATTAACTTTGGGAACCCACATTGGATAATTCAACTTGCTCATTGATAAATTGATTTCCAAAGATTTATAATTGGATTTGGCCGGGAGCTTGGCCAAAACACGCCCCCCTTCACTAGCTTAGTGGGCACGTTTCGACTCAAATTCTAGGATATTGGAGATCCATTTACTTCTTCTTCCATTTATGTGGTATAAAAATTTCCTTCACATGGGTTGAAGGAACAATGCACAATGATGTTTGAGGTGTAAGACATGGACCACGAAAGCTTTGGGAAGCTTTCACCGAGCCTCAGCCACAGCTTTCCATGATCTCGTGTCAGACTCTGCGTCTCTCCCGGTACCCTGCTAAAAAGAAGGCAATAGGATGTTCTTGCCATTGGTCGTTTTTCTGCAACAGAACCACTACTACTGTGTCAAAGGCGAAAATATCATAAAATGTTTAGAGTAGTCTGGACTGATCAGAACATGAGCCTCAGTTAATGCTTTCTTTATTTGATTAAAAGAGCTTCACGGGTTCGGCGGTCAATTTTGGCCTTCACGAGCATGGGCGTGATATGTTCCTCAATTGACAAAATTTGAAGAACAACCTCTCAGGAAATTAATCCCTTCCCGAAATGCTTGGACCTCCTTTTAGACCTGGGAAGTGGCGAGGACTTCGAACCTTCACCGTATTAGGGATTAATTCTCCTCCCTCTATTTGAGACTATATGGCCCTACTGACTTTCCCTCTTGCATAACAAATGATTTCTTGGGGTTGAGGTGAGGTAGAAAGCGAGTTCCTCCACGAGGGAGAGGACATGGAAGCGAGAAAAGTCTAAAGGCCCGGTATGGGGTGATTTTCCTCATTACAGCGGCGATAGTCAAGGAGGAGTAATAGAAACCTCTGGGGAAGTGACAAAGGATATCTCCCTCGATACTAAGGCGGAAGGAAGCTTCACGTAAGGGCTTACTCCCAAAGGATTCGAAGGCGAAACCTGGAGAAGTATGACCCGAGCGAAAATCGGAAAATGGAGTTTTCACTGAAGGGGATGGCGTATTACCTTTTCATCGATGGGAACTTCTCATGCAGATCTCTTTCCCTTTCTACTTGCTTCAAATGCGCTAGGTGTGGCCAAAGGCAAAGTGTGGATTAGGCCACCGTGTCTGCGTCTTGAATCTAAGCTGATAAAATAGTTTCTCCCGGAGGAGTGGAATCCGCAGTGGAGTCGCGGGTGCCGCGGTAGCAATCTTCAAGTTCGATCTCGATGCACCGCCGGTCGACTAATCTTTGTGGTTCAATCCGGGAAAATATTCAACTTAAGTCCCGACAGCGACACCGAAATGTTGGCGTTGAAGGTCACTCCTGGATTGTTAGCAGGAGCAGAGCCCGAAGCATATCAGATTTAATGTCACGGTTTTGTTTAAAGGGTGATCAATGGAAGCTTCGGAACAACATGTTGCCCTTTCGAAAACCAGGCCGAGCATGCATGAAAAGTGAGGTCTTGATAAACTCAAATAGTGAGTCGTGGTAAAAGGGTGAGTAGGTGGAAGACTTCAGCAAGAAGAGTTGCAAAGGTGCGTCACAGACATCCGGTTTGCAACAGGCTGAAGAAGAATGTATTCGAACCCAAAATCCTTTCACATTCAAATACAAATACCCGAGGGCATGATAGCGTCACAACAATCCTTTATTGTAACAAGTGAACAACATCGTGCCAACTCAGAAACCGGACCAGGCATGCATGAAAGAGTGAGGTCTTGATAAACTCCAAATAGTGAGTCGTAGTAAAAGGGTGAGTAGGTGGAAGACTTACGCAAGAAGGGTGCAAAGGTCTGTCACAGACACCTGGTTTGCAACAGACTGAAGAAGAATGTATTCGAACACAAAATCCTTTCACATTCAAATACAAATACCAGAGGGCATGACAACGTCACAACAAATCCTTTATTGTAACAAGTTGCTCTACTGTGAATCCTCAAGCATGAGATGAAAGACAGATGGAAAAAGGAGAACTGTTTGTTATAAACCAAGAAATGTCAAACACAGAGGCATAACCAGGAAGCCAGAGTATTTGCTGAAACTTTACAGTCGGGAGCTTAGCTCTACCATCGATCAATACAAAAATGGCAAAAATGCCTACATATACTCAAAACAACAACAATGACAAGATCGAGACGTAGCATTGAAATCTTTGCGTCTGCATGGATTCTGACAACACGGAGCTGCAATCTTTGAATGGTCATGCAACTTATGGCAGACGCGATCAGTCTTCTGACAGTTTATTCGGCGAATCGACGTGCCTTTAATTAATTGCAGGACGTCCCCATTATGGCGGAGACGATGTCTAACCACCACCAACCGCTTCAATAACTGCTTCTTGGGATTGAT
>SNQJ01S0184754.1:6820-18819 GCA_010110895.2 Picea sitchensis
GGGGGAGATGGTGCTTCAAAAGGAGATTCCATAGATTGATCCAAGCTAGGGATCTCCCCTTCAAGATTTGGAATCTCATCATCAAATTAATGATATGTATTTACATGAGTGAATTTATCTATATGATCAAGTTGTCTGTCAATAGTTTTGTCATTCTTTGAGGTTTAAAGATAATTTACATCTCTGGAAAGTATGAATTTATTGTTTACCTCATCGTAAAGATGATATGCCTTGGTGGTATTTGATTACCCCAAGAATATGCTCTTTTGACTCCTTGCATCAAGCTTGTTTCTTTGCTCCTTAGGAATTAAGGTATAACAAGTGGAACCAAAAACCCCGAGATATCTCATCGAAGGAATGCGACCATACCACATTTCATAAGGAGTCTTATTTTCAAGAGCATGAAATGGATGTTTTTTTTTCACATAAATTACATCAGCCCAAAACATCAATTTTACATTTTTGAAAAACATCATGGAATGAACCATATTTAGGAGAGTCTTGTTCATTCTTTCAACTACACCATTCCATTGAGGATTGTATGGATTTGTGGTTTGATGTTTTATCCCATGTCGGTATCGATAGTTTTCAAATTCATTAGATGTATATTCTCTTCCATTAACAGTATGAAGAGAGCCAATACGACACTGAGCTTCATTTTGAATCCATACATGAAATTTTTTAAAAGTTTCAAAAGCATGTGATTTATCTTTCAACAAGTACACCCAACACATCCCGATGTAATCATCAATAAAAGACATGATATATATGTTGTCATTTGCAGATGGAATGGGCATGGGGATACACAAATCAGAATGTATGAGTCCAAGTTTTTCACATGCTTTGGAAGTAGAATCATGAAATGGTTGTTTGTTATGCTTTCCAAGGATACAAGCATCACATTGCTTTAAGTTCCTAGGAATAGTAGGCAAACTAGAAACACCATTATTTTTCAGCAAACAAAGGTTTTCGTAATTAATGTGACCAAATCTGACATGCCGCAAGAGACTAGATGGCATTGTACGTTCATTGTGATGAGAGAGGTATGCATAATTGTGTGCATGAGCATATGCCTCTTTCAACTTCAACAATCTTCCATCTTCCACTCTGATCATGATGACCATTGTGTTAGAAGCCTTCCTTATTTTGACTTTACCACCAAAGATATGAATAAAGTGGCCTTGATAATGGATGTGCATAAGAGACAACAAGTTCCTTCACAACTCAGGATGATAGGGCACATCATGCAAAAGAAAATTCGGGAGTCTAGGCAATTTAAGCTTGATGGTGCCAATTCCCAAAGGTTTGAGACTTGATTTATTTGCAAAATAAACTATGTCATCTACATTGTCATTGAGATATTCGAAGAAGTCTCTCGGGAAGGGAATGTGGCAGGTTTCACCCGTGTCAAGCAACCATGCATCTCCAAGAAGCAAATGACGTGTTAAACAAATCTTCGGTTACTCCTATATTGCAATGGGAAATAATACAATGAGCAAATTTAGGTGCTTTAAATTTCGCCAGATTTGATGTTTTACCTTTGTCTTCTTTTTTATTTTGTCTGTCTTTGATATTCTCCCATGGGATTCTACAATTCTTTGTTTCATGCGACTGATTCTTTCTGCAACAGTCACAATGAATATTAGATCTCTTGCCTTGGTTGTGTCTACCCTCCTACCTATGAAATTATTTCTTCCACGTCTTTTTTTACTTCCTTATCCTCTAGAAGAATCATGTGATTGATTATTCCCTTTATGAGCAAGGAACACAGTCTCACTAGTGGATTGAGATGACTTATTTTTAAAGGATTTCTCACATTCTGCAACTTTCTCCACCAAAGTTTCAAATGTAATGGATTTCATTTTACCACTAGCTTGCATGGATTCAAGGTAGTGAGAATATGTAGGGTAGAGGGTCTTAATAAAGGCTGTGAGAGGAAGGTTTATCTTCACTCTAGTGGCATCATTGTCATGCATTATGGATTTGATATCAGAAGCCAAAGTCATGGGATCATCATTCTTCAACTCTAGGTTGAAGAGCTTCACCAACAATTGTATAAATTCCAATTTTGAGTGAGAGTCATACAAATATTTCAATTTCCTCAAATCACTATAGTAGTCATTAATGGAAACAATATGACGACTCACCTCTTCACTTACTGTTGCAACAATCACAACATATGCTTTCTAGTCTTTGTCCTTCAATATGACACACTCCTTATTTGATGTAGGAATGGTCGGTCTAATACTCTTAAACTATGCTTCTGATTCAACTTCTTCTTCACTGGCAGTTGTTGCTTCACAAATTCCATTCCTCAAGTTGTTAAAGATCAGAGTGTGTTTTGTCTTTCTGTACCATTCTATGTAATTTTATTTACTAGTCAGCACAATGCTAACAATGGAGAAGAGAGAATGCATCTTTTAGTATAAATCTCTTGATCTCTGCACTCGCTCCTTCAAAATCAATTCAAGCATCCAACAATTTGTACAACTTAGGGTATCCTTAGTCAGAACCCTATTAATCTAGACTTGGGTTTCTAGTGAAAAGGGAAGACTCAAAACAATTCAATAATTATGCCAGTAAATTTGATATGATTGACAAAGCCCCACTATAAACATAAATTTGACATTTGCAAATTAAATGACAATGCATAATAACATGGTTATGAGAGTGCAATATAGAAATAATCTATTACAAATGGATGATTCAATTTTCCTTCCCAACATTATCAATCTGATCCTCTTTTAAAAATACAATCTAGCCACTGATTGAATGTTGTTGCTCCCAAATATGAAACTCGACCTCTTATATTCTCACAGTCCATAGTCACATCTTTCATAAATTGGGTTTATCGAACTCAAATCTTCTATTTCCAGAGAAAGTGAAGCCATGGGCAAGAGCATGGGTGACTGCAGTTGGTTGGAGAAAATTCATGGATCATATCCATTATTTTGCTTTCTCACATCGCGGAGGTGAACACCGTGAATAGAACATTTGATCCAAGCTCGGGAAGACAGTATGACATGACGTCACGATATATTCAACCGAGGAATTTTGAGAGTTGGATTACCACAAGTGGGTATCCTAGTGGCTTCTTCTTCCAATAAGCGATGCCATTTCAACATGGAGTTTTTGAGAGTCAGATTACCATTTGTGGTCATGGATTATGCAGAGATTCTAATTCCAATGTGGAACTAGAGGCTAGCAAGCATATATATCATCAACTAAGGTCATCTAGAAGTTGCGTTGACCATGGTGGGTGCAAGTTCAATTAGCGGTGAGAGGAGAAGGATAGTGGGGAGAACAACATAAGGGTTTCTACAATGAACCCACACGAGGGTTTCTGATACCACTCAAACACAACAAAGGGAACCAGGCAAAGGGTTCCACGTAAAGTGAATGAACGCAGACCATAACATATTCCAAGTGATTATGATGAAGGAGAGGGTGCAGATGGCAAGCTAACGCTCACGACAAGGGAGACAAACTGGTAGACATAGGGGCATTTTTGCACACGAGAGGAAAGGATATGCCCAAAGCATAAAATTATGGAGTTAACCTGCTCTGATACTACTGATATACTTGGTATGGACAAAAAAATGTTACTCCACACTTAATAATCTACATTAATACGAGACATTCATAAATACTATATAGAATGATCGTTAGTCTGCACCTTCGAAGTGATTCTTCCTATCACCTAGAACTCTTCCCATTTCTACTATTTATAATTCTTTTTATAATTTACCATAATCATAATCATAATCATAATCATAAGGATAAGGATTATGTATTCAACATTTATACAAAACATTATTTTGGTCATTTTAAATTTATGTTTATATCTTTTATAAACTTTAACATCAAGGACATATCGTTATGAATGTCTATGCCTGATTTGTCGTCATATTGTAAATAATTATGCAATATAATTATTATTTTTATGTTAATAAGGTGATATTTTAAATTATTTATTTTATTTTAAAAATATTTATAATACAAATTGATTAAAATTATTATACAAATTATTAATATATTAATATTTAGATATTAAAATATTTATAAACTTTAGCATCAAGGCCATGTTGTTATCAATGTCATATTGTAAATAATTATACAATATAATTATTATTATTATTATGTTAATAAGGTGATATTTTAAATTATTTATTTTATTTTAAAAATATTTATAAATTAAGATTATCATACAAATTATTAATATATTAATATTTAGATATTAAAATATTTATAAACTTTAGCATCAAGGCCATGTTTTTATCAATGTCTATGAATTTCGAACAACTATATGATATAATTATTATTTTTGTGTTTGGTAATGTGCTATTTTAAATTATTTATTTTATTTTATTTTCAAAATATTTTTGATATTTGTAAGAATAATTATAAATTGTTAGTATTTTTTTTCTACTTATTAATATTTTATTTCAAAATATTTTTGATATTTGTAAGAATAATTATAATTTGTTAGTATTTTTTTCTACTTATTAATATGATAATATTTAAATATTTGGATAAATTTATCAGATTTTTTTTTCTTTTATTGCACCGAGAGTTTTGAGGTGCTCTACAACCAAGTATGGCGAAGATGTTACTCTTGGTGCTCTACAAATCAGTATGGGGAAGATATTAGGGCGTTAATGGGCAACCCAAAAAACATCCACATGAATACCAAGGAAGGCGCACTCCCTCAACCGACTAGATTCTTGGAAGGTGCACCCTCTCAGCGTATTGGAGGAGAAGAACAGTTGGGTGAAAGTCCCAAGGAAGTAGTTGATAAGATCTAGATAACTAATTGTTAGAAGCTAGTTGTAGCTTGACCTATTCAAGACATCATGTAATATCAAGCATCTATATAAGACTGCCTCCTATTCTAAATAAAGTGATGGTCATTTTGCTCTTATTTTTGGTGATAGTGTCCAAGTTTTCTTAATCTAGTTAATTTCATGATTATTGCCATTGCAAATCAAATGGTATCAAAGCATTGATATGAGATGCTTATGCTCTAGTGAGTTTCAAACATAGAATTTTTTTTTATGGGTTGCGAGTGTCTTCACTCACCCAATATTTAGATCCAAAGGTGCACTAGGGGTGGCTCCACCCTCCATCTCTCAGGCAGTGTGCTAGGGTTTTCTCTAGACCTCTATTGCCTAGTCCTTTGTGGTGATTTCTAGCTTCTGAGGCTCGCTTAGGCCTTAGATTTCCCTCCATATCTTCCAATGCAGTGCACTAGGGTTTCTCTCGCCCTCCACGACTCAATGCTTTGGTTGTGGGGATCTTCCACTCCCCCCTCTTCTCTAGTTCATGCTAGGGGGCACTAGGGTTTTCCACACCCTCCCATCTATTCCACCGTGCCTTCCCAGTGTGTGCTTGTCTAGGGTTCGCTAGCATACCCTCCCTTTCAGGCTCCAAACGATGTGCTTCAGGGTTGGATACAGATCCAGGGTTTTGGATCCAAAGTTTTCCCATCCAGATCTAGCTCCTGATCTAGATCCAGATCTCGAAGAAAATCCACTAGGGTTTTCTCCAGATAGTGTGCTTCAGGGTTTTCCCTCCCTATTAGACTCTAACAACCTTCCTCTTTCATTTTCAGTGCACTCTCCATTCTCAATTCTCAGTTTCTTTAGTATATGAAGATAATACCTCCTCGTAGAGACCCCTCCCTCGAGGATTCTACATCTGGGCAATCTTCTTCGATTAAAGACCCAACTCTTGCTCTGAATGAACTCATGCGGCTCCATCGGAGATCCATAACGCCTTTGCAATTGGATACTCATTCCCAACTGCCTAAGTTTTTAGGGCATATGAATGGTGAGGCCATTGATTCCTAGGTACACAGTCTATCCACTTATTTCAAGACTTTCCCTTGAATGACAAAATAAGAGAAGCCATAGATCATTAGTTTGCATTTGGAAAGGGGTTTCTCATTCTTGGTGGGACACCCAAACAAATACCTCTTCTCTTGTGGTGGAATTGGGAGATCAGCTTGTGACCACCCCTTCGCTTATTTGTTCTTGGGATGCCTTTTGTCAAGAACTACATAATCACTTTTATCCCTCGAGGGATCGTTAAACTCTCCTAGCTCACTGGTTGCAACTCCGCCAACTCTCGGGCGAGTCATTTCAAAGCTACATTGAGGTGTTTAATAAGCTCTGCATTCAACTACATATTTAAGATCCAAAATAGGTACTCATTGTTAAATTCAATTCCAGTATTTTATTATTGTTACACAAAGAGATTGATTTATTTGAAAGCTCTTCCTTAGATAAGGCCTTTCTTAGGGCCTTGGATGTAGAATGAAAGCTCCCTCCTCACCTTCGATTGCCTCTATCCAAAGATCATCCTTCGTCAAATCCTTCTTCTCTTGCCTCTCCTACCTCACCCAAGCCTAGAAAATGGTGTTCTTATCACAAATCTCAGTTTCACTCCTTAGTTGAATATCATGTTCTTCGTAATCAGAATCCCATAAAGACTCTATTCGTTGATTCTCGCGAGTCCTCCTCGAAAAAAATGCCCCCCCTGAGTTTATCACCTTGGAGAATCCTATGGAATCATACCTCTCTCTCCTAATCATGTCCACTTATCCCTAAGCTTCTTCACCAACACTTTTGTTCACTCACAATTGCCAGATCAAGCAATCCTTGACCATGCTCATCCTAAAAAATGGTAGCCAAAAGAATTTGGTTTCTTAGGATTTGGTGCAACAGTTAACGCTTCCTACTACCCCTCATTCGACACCATACCAATTGGGTTGGGTTCAGAAGGATAGTCCCTGTGTGATGGTGACCTAACGTTGCCCTTACTTTTTCCAGCGACTCTTTCTGTGATACTATTCTTTGCGATGTGTCTCCTTTGGATTGCATATATGTGATTATGGGTATTCCCTATCATGAACTTCATCACATTATATACCATTCTCACAATCATCATTATCATCTTCAAAAAGATGGACGTACCTATGTCCTCACCTCATCCTCTCTAAAATCCCCTACCTTACTTTCTGACCAACCTATTGTTCGTCAAATCAGTCTCAACAAATCCATTTCCCTTTGTCTAGTGCGCCCTCTTAAACTAGATAGCCCCTCTCACGCCCTTCCTTCATATCTGGCATCCTTACTCACATCCTTTGAAGATGTCTTTGTTGCACCCGTCGAACTACCCCTCATTCATTCCATTGAACATTCCATTGATCTTATTCCTGGAGCCACTTTTCCCAATGCCCCTTCTCATCACCTGGCTCCTCATGTGGCTCATGAAGTGGAACGCCATCTCCAACAACTTATTAATACTGGCCACATCCAACCAATTTCTTCACCTTGTGCTTCTCCTGCCTTCATCATTCCAAATAAGGAGGCTAAGGAATGGTGTCTAGTCACAAACTATTGGGATCTTAATAAGGCTATAGTAAAGAATCATTACCCTCTACCGTGGATTGATGATTTACCAGATCATTTGAAGGGTGCTTGCTTCTTTACCAAAATGGATCTTACAACAGGGTATCATCAGGTTCGCATGAATGCAACGGACACATGGAAGACAACTTTCAAAACCAAATTTGGTCTTTATGAATGGGCGGTGATGCCATTCGTTCTTACTAACACCCCTTCCACTTTAATGAGGCTAATCAATGACATTTTCAAAGCACACTTGGGAAAAATTGTGGTGTTCTGTTTGCATGTCATCTTGGTCTTGAACAAGACTTAGGAGGATCATTTGCTCCTTGTGAGCACTGTGCTAGACTTACTGTGCACTCACAAATTGTAGGTGAAACATCACAGATATTTTTTTGGGCAATCTTCGGTTCTATATTTTGGTTTTGTTGTCTCTGCTGAGGGTGTTAGCCCAGATCCCACTAAAGTCCAAGCTCTTGCAGAATGGCTAGCGCCTCACTTAGCTCTGGAACTCAAGAGTTTTATGTGTGACATTAATTTTTATCAATAGTTCATTGTTCACTTCTCTCAATCAACACACCCTCTTCATCAAATCTCCAACTAGAATCAGTTTGTGTGGTCTCCCTTGGCACAAAAAAAAATTCAAGCTCTCAAAAATTCCCTTTGTTCTGCTCTCGTACTTCATTTACTTGATCTCCAGTCTCCCTTTAAGATTGATATGGACACATCTTAGTATGATATTGGCGCGCTTCTTAAACATGGAGGACACCATGTTGCATACCATTCATAGACTTCATCTAATGCCAAAAAAAATTATAACACTTATGACAAAGAGTTCTACAATATGGTCCGAGCATTGAAACAATGGTGCCATTACATCCTAGGGAAAAAAACAATCCTCCACACAAATCATCATCTGTTGATTTTCATCAATTCTCAGACTAAGATACAGGAGCAACGTCATTTAAAGTGGGTTGCTTACATTAAACAATTTTAGTTGGTGATTAAATATAGTAAGGGCACATCCAATCGGATGGTTGATCTCTTGAGCCAACCCCCTATGCAGGTACTTCAACTCATGGCTATGCATTGTGTTTCCTATGAGGCTTGGAAGCTTCTCTATGCTTATGATCCCTTCTTTGTAGAGATATGGGATGTTATGTAACATCCCACTGAGGTCAATCAAAATCCATTTATGGATTACACAATCAAAGATGGGTGGCTATATAAACTCAATAAATTATACATCCTAGGTTTTGAAGATCATCTTACTTTGATCAAGGAAGCTCATGCTTCCTCCTATGGTGGCCATTTTGGGTCTTTGAAAATAGTTCAATGCTTTCAACAACATTTATTTTGGCTTTCTATGAATCTTCAAGTGGAGAATTTCATTCGTGCTTAGGCATTGTGTAGTCAACATAAACCTGCCAATCATAAATTTGGTTTGTATCAGCTCCTTCCTCTTCCTTCCCTCCCTTGGGACTCTTTTTCTATGGATTTCCTTAGTGGTTTACCCATGACCTTAGAAAAACATGATGTTGTATGGATTATTATTTACCATTTCGACCACACTTTGGCCTTCCTACTAGCATCATTTATGATTGTGACACTTTTTTTCTCAGCACATTCTGGAAAACATTGTGGGATTTACTGGGTTATCAACTCAAATATTCTACTACCTTCCATCCTCAAATGGATGGCCAAATTGAGGTAGTTAACTGTATCTTTGTCCACACTCTTCACATTCAATTTTCCAAAACTAAATAGTGGGATACAACCCTCCATGTCATTCAACATAGTTATAATTGTGTTGTACATATTTCTACTGGGATGTCTCCTTTTGAGGCCTCCTTTGGATATCAACCTTTATCCCCTTATGAACTACCTCTCACCTTGTATCCTTATGACACTCCACACCAACAACAAGAAAAAACATACACCCTTTCATTTTTGCAGACTCTAGCACAAAAACATGCCCAAGTTTTTGAAGCGCTAAAGGTAACGCAACATTGCTACAAAGCCTACCGTGATGTTCACCATTCCCCTATGGTTTTTACTCCTTGTGATAAAGTTTGGTTTTACATGGAACACCAATGTTTTAAATACGAATGTCACCACAAAATGAATCCTCTATGCTATGGCCCTTATATTTTTCTCCAACAGATTAGGGACAATGCTTACCGCCTTGACTTTCCACCCCAACTAGGCATTCACGATGTGGTGAATGTGAATTGTCTGAAATGCTATGAACCCCCATTACTGGAAGCTAATGTCACTGTCTCTCATCATGTTGAGTTAATATCTGATTTCCAACCTCCCTTGCTCCAATACACCTTACTTGAAACTCACCACACCACCACCTGTCATCAACAACATACCTCTTACCTTGTTGGGTGCATAGGCCAAACTCCTGCTTAGGCTAAATGGTTTTTGGAAGTTTCCATGCACACACATTTTCCTCATTTGCTGATGGAAGTGGGGACACTTCCAGGATTAAACAGGGAGGAATCGAGAAACCCAACAAACATCCACATGAGTCCCAAGGAAGGTGCACTCCCTCATCCAGTTGGATTATTGGAAGGCACACTCTCTCAACTTATTGGAGGAGAAGAACAATTGGGTGCAAGTCCCAAAGAAGTAGTTGATCAGATCTAGCTAACTAGTTGTTAGAATCTAGCTATAGCTTGGCCTATTCAAGTCATCATGTAATAACATGCATCTATATAAGACCGCCTCCTATTCTAAATAAAGTGATGGTCATTTTTCTCTCAGTTTTGGTGATAATATCCATGTTTTCCTGTTCTAGTTAATATCTTGAGTATTTCTATTGCAGATCAATTAGTGTGACGAGGCGTTAGGTGATTCACTTAATTAATAAAAATCAAGTCCGATTAATTAATATAAAAAAATCGGCTTAATTAAAAAAAAAACAACAACAATAATAAAATAATAAAAAATAAAATGAAATAATCAATAAAGTCAACTTAATTAAAAAAAACAATAATAAAAAAATAAAAGATAAAATGAAATGAAATAATAATAAAAAAATTACACCTTAAGAAATTGGATCCCTCTCGATGCTTGATAGATCAGGTTTAACATGGATCTATGTTGGTTATAGTTTAGTAATATAATAGTTATACTTGATGAACAAATTAATAGTCATTAATAAAACAAATGTCAAGGCATTAATTTTTTAGTAAATCATATAATACCATTTAACTATAAATTAAAAAATGTCACATGTAAATTTGTCTTTTGACTGTGTTGTACTAACAACCCACGAAGATGCGTCGAAAGACAACAATGACCTTTTATTTTATGCTAATCCAACGACTTTCGAGAGATTTTCTTTACATACCTCCCCTTGCCAATCCTTGCCATGTCCCTTTTCTCAATAAAATGCTTAGGACTAAGGAATGCATAGACAATGTGAGAGTGTGCACGAGTGGGAGGGAAATGAAAATCTCTCTCTCCAAGGGATTTACAAGAGGGATATTACCTAGCTTCCTAGCATTGTCTTATCTTAAGTCATTTTCCCTTCTTTCTCAATCACATTAATAGAAACCATAAAAATGTTATAGATCGAGCAATGTTTGCACTTCTATGAGTTAAGAGCCACCACAAAAATAATCTATCAAGCAGAATTTGTTGAATTTTTTTTTGATAAACAATATTTACATGCATTTCATACAAAAAAGGGGTGGGTCGCAAAGGCAACAACCATGAGCATATAAACAAAAACCTAACCTAACACAACAACCCTTTGAGGGTGCCAACAAACTCTAAGACATGGAAGATCATGCTTCCCCTTGTTTNATTTACATGCATTTCATACAAAAAAGGGGTGGGTCGCAAAGGCAACAACCATGAGCATATAAACAAAAACCTAACCTAACACAACAACCCTTTGAGGGTGCCAACAAACTCTAAGACATGGAAGATCATGCTTCCCCTTGTTTGCCTTTCTTCACTTTTCCACTCATGATTATCGATGTCCAATGTCCTTATTAACAGAGATTGTAGACACTTTCAATAACCATTAGTTGTTGATTGTTCTCATCTGGAATTACACCAATAGCAGTGCCATCCTAGTTCGAAGAATCAAATTCACGTACTCTATTTTCATCCCCAAGGATGAATCCTTCCATAGAGGCATTGTCAAATAAGAGGGAGTTGATTTGGAGATTAACCATGAGAAACAATTGAAGATGACTTAGAAGAGTTTCCACCTTCCTTAGATGGGATAATAGGACACTATGTAACATCAACAATATGTGAGATAATAAGAGGTTTAGAAGGTTGCACCTAGTGTTTAGGTTTCTAGTTATTCTTCCAACAAGAGGCCACCTTGTGTTCATATTAAAATCGAAACCAATATCAAAAGGCTATGTGTTCATACTCAATTGCTTACATCCACCAACACTCTCCACATTCCAAAATCATGTTGCTAGGAAGCCCTATGCTCAAATCAACATTGATTAAAAAACACACAAAGGTAATTGAATATATCACTACTACATATTGAAAAACTTGCGACGAAAGTACTCTTTCGTCACAACATGTAAGAGATTTTTTTTTTTTTTTTTT
>SNQJ01S0184755.1:0-12177 GCA_010110895.2 Picea sitchensis
GGTGAAAACTACTCCTACACACAAAAGTTAGATCATGAAAAAGTTTCTTTACACTATACAATTTGTTTTGAAACAAAGCATTTTGCAACACATTTCCCAAAAGGGCCAAGGAAGGTTAGGAAGCACTAGTGCAAATTAACTTGGTGGGTTGACTCTAAGGAAGAACATCAATTGATCAGCAAGGAAGATCCACCTCACTTGGAGCCAGCCAAAGAGGAGTCCAAAGAGGTTTAATATAAAATCAATGGGGCACCACCAAAAGAAGATCCTCTATTACAACAGGGATTGACACCATAAGGTATAATAGAAGATGAATATTCTTTTCCTCCAAATCAAGAAGAAAAGATACCGCTCATCTCTCGATCATCAACAAGTTGGGGGTCAGGCCAAAGAAGATGAGAAACTAGAACATTTAGAACCTCCAGGTCAAGACAAATCAGGACTAGAGGGAACAACAAGGATTTTATCAAATGTAAAAGAAGTTTGAGTGACAATAGTAAAGAAGAAAAAATCTTCTCCAATAACATAATCAACGGTGACAAGAAGTTAAACACACCATCCAATTTAGTCATACATTGCATCTGTCTTTTGTTATATAAACAATTTATCATAATCTACTCATATAAAAAATTTCAGAATGTAGTACTACTTGACATTCAACAAATAAGACTAACAATTCTTAAAATATGGTTATTAGCCTTAATATGTTAAACAATATAGCTACAACACTTTTATAACACAAACATATCCATTTTTGTTAAAGAAATAATAAAAATAACAAGACATGGTGGAATCCCTCCTATCATCAACCTATTCCAAATTCACTTTTATAACACAAACATATCATTTTTGTTAAAGAAATAATAATAAAAACAAGTAAGACATGGTGGAATCCCTCCTATCATCAACCTATTCCAAATTAGATACTTATTGTTAAATCTTTATATTGAATATTAATTGTTTATATTTGCATTTTAATTTCATACATTCAAATTAGAATATGATTTTTGTTTTCATTTTTAATATTGCATGTGCCTAAGGATACTTCATTTTATTATTTTTATCGTACAATCTCTTAAAATAAATTTGTTAAGCCAAAGATGATTGTTCTTAATGCTTATAAGTAAACATGATTGTTAAGCCAAAGACGATTGTTCTTAATACTCATAAGTAAATATGATTAATATTGATAAGTTGAATATGGATTAATATTCAACTTATATTGTTATTAATATTGATAAGTTGAATATGGATTAATTTTGATTGTATTTAAAATTTTGTATTCCTTCTTGCTGTGTTTATTGAAGCATATGGCATAGTTTTATAACATTTAATTTATATATTTAATTTATTTTCATGAAAATCTTTTTATTTTAATTAACAGTTTTTAAGAGCAATGTTATAATAATATATATATAACTTTGGTACTATATTGAAGAACCTGGCATTTTAAGAGCAATGTTATAATAATATATATATAACTTTGGTACTATATTGAAGAACATGGCATAGTAACATGGCATAGTTTTATCATATCTAATTTACATATAACAAAATATACATAACCTTGGTACTGTATTGAAGAACATGACATAGTTAATTGACAATTTTTAAGAACAATGTTATAACAAAATATACATAATCTATAACATGACATAGTTGTATGGCATTTAATTTATATATTTAATTTATTTTCATGGAAACCATTTTGTTTTAATTGACAGTTTTTAAGAGCAATGTTATAACAAAATATACATAATCTTGACACTATGATGAATCTAAGCTCATTTTTTTCATCACTCATCTCTAATGAAGAATCTATGAACATAAACATGATGCAACAAATTATATTCTTTTTAAGCCTATGTAGGTTGGGTCACTTTGAAGATATCATTGAAAATAAATTATGTTTCACTTTTTTTTTAAAGATATTAAGAGTGAAACATGCCTATACTAGATATAGATTTTGGATGAAACTTCCATGATGTTATTGTTGTCAATAAGGTGTATAGAGACATTGCAATTATTCTCATGATTAGTTATTATTTGAGGGATAGTTTTTTTAAGAAATAATTTGTCTTCATCTTCTCGTGTATTAAGAGTTTTGAGTGAGGAAGTTCATATTTTGCCAACACTTCACACAACTCAATTTTCTATATGGAGGGTGGTATTAACCTAATAACATTGTATGCTGTTGAGAATAATTCCACGACCTCCCTAAGTATTACTCCTCGATGAAAAAGATCGATCCAACTAAACTATTCTTGAGAGATATAATTAATGCAATTATACTTATAGCTAAACATATTTTTGTAACATTTTGTATTTTAGAGCATGTTGTTGAGAATAATTCCATGACCTCCCTAAGTATTACTGTTTGATGAAAAAGATCGATCCAACTAAACTATTATTGAGAGCTATAATTAATGCAATTATACTTATAGCTAAACAAATTTTTGTAACATTTTGTATTTTAGAACATGCTTAAATTTTTATCTCATTAATAATTTAAATATAAATGATTACTTTGATGAATAAAAATTCAAAGCTTATTTATAGTTAATAGCCATATTGAACTGTAATCTAAGATTTTGTATGACAAGAAATGAAAACTTATTATTGTTGGTAAGATCATGCAAGAGTTAAGAGTCATCATAAAAAAAAATTAAAACTCATCATTCTAAAAAAAATCAAAGGGGCTTCATGGTGGTTTCTAGCTAATAACATAGTGCAACATAGAGTGAGGATTGGATGTCGAGGAGCAAAGGTGGCACACCAAGCCATAAATGTACCAAATTAGAATCGATAATATACTCATTAAAATGTGGCATAGTTCATACCGCCTACAACATGAAATGTTGTTGGGAAAACTTCATTTTCTTGTGTGCTAAAGTATAAAACTATGGGCAATGTAAATGTTTCTCGACCTTAACCACTCCCATTGAGGAATTCCTACCTTGCAAGAATGTTTGACTAAGTGGAGTGATAAGGTCAAAAGTGGGTGGTACATTATACTCTAGAAATAGATTGAGTAGTTATTAGTCCTTGCTGAAGGCCAGGACTATAGTGATGAGTTAGTTGTTGACTACCTATTAGTTCCATCTTTGACTTTTATTTTTTTTGGATTTCCAATGTTCAACCTAGGGAAATTTGGATAATATTTTTTATTAGAATTAAAATAATTCAAAAACATTTATTTTCTTGAATCCTATTGGACTTTAACGTTGAAGTCTTATTTCCGCGGTAATGACGTGCATTAACACTGAATTTCAATACATTGACACCAAATTTCAATACACTAACAAATTAACAACAAATTTCAATACATTGACATGCATAACATAGCTCCACTACCTTTAGGTAAATTTCAACGCACTGACATGTATAGCTCCAGTTGGTAAAAACCATTGCCTTTTTCCTCTTGGTTTAGTCCTATACCTTACTTGTATCTGACTTGTTCCATTCTAACAAGCATGAGCACAGTCCAACAAGCAAGCATGGACCACATCACTTATGGAGAGGCGATTCATTTCTACAATGTTTTACATTGAACCATTTAATATCTAGGCAAGGTAATATCTAGTGCATGTATAACATGCTTCCGTTTGTAGCCATTTTTATGTTTCAATGTGTTCTCAAGATAGATTCTTAAACTGTATGTTATTGGAGACAAAAATCATGGCAAACAACACAAGTTAATCCATGTGACCTGTCCATATAAAACTTACATATACTAATTGCAAAAGTAGTCCTTGAAATGACCTCTAAGAAAAGGCACCAACATGTTTGGGGATTTAGATATGTTCAATGCGAGTCCTCCACATACATCTGTAGATAATGTAATTAATATATACTATAATCTACAATGATGCATATATCTTTATATAATAAATTGAAAAATAAGGATAATGACTTTTGTTCAAAGCAGAGATCAACAATGTCAATACAAACAAAATATCAATACCAAAATGTTTACAAATCTAGTCCTACAAATAGTTTTAAGTAGTAGTTATCTGTTTATTGAAAAATATACAAATTCAAATGGTTATCTTATTGAGGTGCAATCAATTGTTATCGAGCCGTGTGATGTTTTTGCAATAGAAAAATATAAAACTTAATGTTAATAAATTTGAAACAAAACCTTCAACTGCATACCATTGCAACATTTAAACCAAATTCATCGAGAGAATAAATAGCCTTGGTTTTAACCAAACCCAGATTTGATGATGAAGAGAAAAATAAATTTTCATTTTGATAAAATTAGGCAAATTACCTTATGGAGGAGCAATTGCCATTGTTGTTTTAGAAGAAGAAATTAAAAAATGAGGAGCAAGAATGGAAGTTTTGGAAGGCTTCCATCTCTGTAGAATCTTTGCATTTGCACCCAACATTTTTAGAATCTCAACCGACCCCATGAAACAAATCATGCTACTTCTCCATTTATTATTTTGTTATTGCATAATTTGTAATCATCCCACCATCTAGCTGGAGATGGTGGAGGCTTATTGAGGTTTAGTTCATAGGTTCTCTTTCCCTATCGAGCATAAGATTCTCAATTTCAATTTCAGTTCCATGTAAACCATTGCTTTTATCAAAGAATACCATACTGTAGTGCTTGGAATAAAATAACACATACATATTTCATAAATATCTAGTTTTAGATAGGGTCAACCGACTTTATATTTTATAGATGCTCCAATGTCATATGTTGCTTGTACAACCTACATGACACTCTTCCTCCATGTGCATTTGAGAAATGATGCCTAGCACTAAGATCTCAAGGCAATGAGATAGTGAGGCTTTATTTGGTTTGATATGTAGGTCGAGGTCGCAAAGCTCCAATTTGTACATTTCTATGTGCTTGGAAAGCTAGAAAGCCCTTAAAACCAAATAAGAAATGTATATAAGAAATGCAAGTGGGTTCCCTTTCTTTCACAATGCTAAGTTGAGGCCATGCTAAAATTATGATTCATTTTTTGGAGAATTCTGAAACAACAATGTCTTAGCACTTATGTGGGAACTCTCTTTAAAGATGGAGACTACAAATACAAGCTACATGACCAATGGGGGAAGCTAGTTGAACCAATCTGTCTCTAAATTGGTTTATCCATAGATCTAGGGAAGCATAAAAAAAACCTGTAGATGGTGTTGTGACGACCAAGTGGTGGCATTTCCAAGACCTAGTCGGTTTACCAAGCAAGGACCCTCCCGCTCCCCTCCACCAAGAAGTCTCCAAGAAGCGAACTGTGTGAAACATAGCCAATCTATCACACATCATTCACATAATTAGCGAGTGTCAAGTAATCTCAATTAAAACCATCAAGATTGGTGACAGATCAGTAAGGGAAGGGGCAATCCGAATTCATTTTGCTCAGATACACTAAAGAAAGCCAAGGCGCTTTCCAGATACTTGTGATCTTATTACAAAATGAGCTAGATCACTAAATGAGGAAACCCTAGATAGGGTTGAGTGACATAACTAAGCTCAAAGAAAGATACTCACAATAACACTATATGATAATATCAATGAATAACTAGTGCACTTATTACAAAGGAGTTTACCTCCTTATATATCAATGTTCATTAAGAAAATCATTATGAATGTGGGATAGATTGATTTACACAAAAAAATGAACATTAACATATTCTAAAGTCATAAAGTGACTTTATTACATAGTAAGCCTTACATCTCTAATACCCTCCCATAAGGCATAGTGCCGAAACAAACTGAAATCAAATACATAAACTGAATGTAAAACACATAAACTGAACACTAAACATCAGTAACATCCTTTAGAAGCTTCGAACACAATTCTTGGACCCGTTTGAGCTTCATCAAGATGCCTCACAACCGTCGTAATGATGTAGTTGTTGATTTGAATTCCCAAGTTCCCAGATTCCACCTCCCTGGACTCCCGAATCATGAATATTTCAAAGTCAATTACTCGAAATCAATCCACATGAATGATGCGCAACCTCACTAGTAGATTGCAATCCACATGCATGTCTCTACAACTAATAAGGGATATTTCCCTAGATCTAAAACTTCTGAAATAACTGGGCAACAATCCATTTTGAGTTGTTAACTGATCCCTTCATGTCTTCAAAGTGCATGCTTCCTAAAATGCATAAAATCCTTTTTCTTCAGTAGATTCTTCACCACTATCAGTATCCGATGGATATTAAATCATGGTAGACTCACTATATGTTGACTATCTTTGACCTTTCCCTTAAGAAGTTCATTGGCTCATTATCTATAATTCCAAGTTGTATCACCCAACTTATTGCAATAGTGGCATTCTATTTCCTCTTTGTCTTTTGTTGATCTATTGCGGTTGTTTCTTGCATATAATGCAAGTTCTGATTGGTTATCACCTTCATTGGTTATCTTTTCTTCTATTAGCAATGTTGCAATCATTTCGTCTAGACTTTTTGAAGGTAGATGACTCGGGGTAAAGATAACACTATTGTATTTAGGCGACAAACTATTCAAGAGAATAGCCTTGGCATCCTCCTCATCAACTATTGCCTTGAATTCTCCAAGCTGTTTGATAGTAGATCTTAGATTGTTGACGTGACTTGATATGGTGACTTCAACTGGCATCATAAAGCTGAATAATTGTAATTTCATGGAAAATTCTGCATTCACTTCTTGTGGGCCAGATAACTTGTTGAGATTTTCCCAGATCCCCTTGGATGATTTGTCCAGATCTACATGACGCGACTTTGATTTTGAGAGGGAAAGGCCAATAATGGATTTTTCCTTATCATCTCTACTCTCCCATTCTATTAACTTGTTTAGATATGTAGGTGCTTCCTTGGTTCCTTTGGAAATTCCCCAAAGGTTTTTATTCATTAATTGCATCTGAATCTTCACTTTCTAGTTATGGAAATTGAAGCTCGAGCACCTCTCTAATGGCATCTCCATGACCAATCATATATGATCTTTTTCATTGCTAAAACATAATTACCGATGGATGCAAATAAAAGTTACACAAACCAGAGTTGCAGATACTACAAATCTGAGAGAGATTGGTCATAGAACTGTAATAAAACCCTTTTTGCCTATGTTGAGAAAATTAAGAAGGATCATGCATTAAATCATGACTAACAAAAACAAAACTTGGATATGAGGGAACTCGTTGCTAAGCACCCTTGAATTGTGGCATTTCATGGCTCTCAGACTATTAAAGTCGCAAGAGTGGAAATACTGTCTTTCAAAGGCCCGAGACTCTTAATACGACTTCTTGCTCTAATACCATATTACAAAATGAGCTAGATCACTAAATGAGGAAACCCTAGATAGGGTTGAGTCACATAACTAAGCTCAAAGAAGGATACTCATAGTAATATTTGGTGCACTTATTACAAAGGAGTTTACCTCCTTATATATCATTGTTCATTAAGCAAATCAATTCCACTTATGAATGTGGGATAGATTGCTTTACACATAAAATGAACATTAACATATTCTAAAGTCATAAAGTTACTTTATTACACAATAAGGCTTATATCTCTAACATATCTAAGACAATATTGCACATAAAACATGCTAGCAGGGGCTCTCCCTCTACATCTTTCATCACTTTGGATTGCATTTTCAACTACATATTATCAGATGTGATCCCCACTTTGACCTCATAATGTGATCTCATAATGTGATCTCAAAGAATATTATGAGAGATGGCAACGCGGGTCAAAATTCTTAAGAAAATGGGGTTTTTGTGAATCACAAAATTTGAGGTGGTGGAAGATATGAAAAGGGTTTTACATTGGTAGCTAAAATATGTGACCCTAAAGTCGACAGTGGAAGACACGATGAAGGTGTAACATTGTAACATACTACAATTTTTGTTTCAATTACTACCTTTGGGTAGCATGGAAGATGGTATGGGAGAAGCAAACATGAGCCTTTGCATCAACTTAAAAGGTCACCAAGTACCCAACAATTTACCACTGTCGAGAGTTGTGGACAAGTTAAGATCCATGCGTCCTTATTTCCATTACCCATTTTTGGACACAACATTAAACCGCTCGCTACATTCTCACCATTGCATGTGCATTTGGGATGGAAAAGCATGTTGAATCTTGGTTTAATTTTTAAAATTTCTAATTCTGTTAATCTAAATCACAAGTGAGTTTGGAAAGCACCTTTCCAATCACGAAGTATATTGCTCCATTTTTTGTGTTTTTAATGGAATTTTGGTCTCAATAGGACAAATGAAATAAAGTTACAATTGTATAGATTTAAAATTGATATCTAATGATTTATGATTGATTTAAATTGTTAGAGGTCTATTTTGGACAACAAATTACTCAAATTGAAAGAATATTTTTGGTCCAACTCTAATCAAAACTATAAATAATGGGACTCTACCATATAATGCATTATTTGAATATTATTGAAAGCCAAATTAACTCGATATACAACACCACATTTTGGGTAGCCATACCAGTTAACACATGTCACTATCACTGCATCAATATTAAGTAAGCATATGGTTCCCATATGCCAGCTTGCAAATGAAGCAATTAAAAGTTGTTAGGTGGTGTTGAAAACAATGACTCTTGGCATTACAACACATCTCACATGTAAAATAAAGATAAACATGACACAGATGGAGATTCTATGTCAATATTAGATGCCAATTGAAATCATATAAAACTCACTTTGAAGGCAAGTAGTTAATGTCACTTGAAAAGGCATTAGTATTTTCCATTTTCAAACTTTCCCCGACAGGGACTATGCTGTTATGCAACACTTGTTGTGGTATAATGTTGGTTCACTGGCGATAAGAAAATAATTAAAAACAATTAAAATATATTATAAAAAGTCAAATTCTGAAACATGTATATAGCAGAGAAATCCAACGGATGCTTTCCCACATTCATGGAAGGTAACTTCAATAAATTTATTGGCATAAACTAGTGTGCTTAATCTAAAGGAGACACCTATTTGAATGGAACTAGCCAAATTCCCAACAATTTTAATGATAACCAGTGAACTCACCCCTTAGTCTCTTATAATTGATATTATATACTARTATATTTCTATTATTAATGTTGTTATCAATATTATRATTTATTTGTTTTATTATTTTTCATTGTTTTATTATTTTGAATATGTAAGTTGTCAATCATATATAACATTATTATATCAAATTGATAGAATTGATAGAATAATTAATATTTAAAGGATTATATGTTAGGGTTCTCATGTATAARCATTGCTCACATGGGTAATGGCCGACGTAATGGATAAGCATTGCTCATTTGTGGTAGTTTCTCTCCTATTAGGGCTATGTTTTTTACTCAATTTAGATTTATTCTATTTTCTTCAAGGCGTCTGAAGTAGATATTTGAGACAGGTTGTTTTAGATTGCCCAGGCCATTAGATGATTTCATATTTGGGGTTCAATGCTCTATATCTATGGAATTTACAAAATAAGGTCATAGGAGAAGGTTTTGTGTCATGAGTTGCTCCAGGGCTTGTTGATATAGTATAATCTTAGTGTTGTTCATCACAAGTATTGGTTTTTGATGGATTTTGGTCTCTTTTTTGGCCTTTTTAGAAGAATCTTTTTCCCATAGATCCTTCAAAGAAGTGACAATTTTTGGATCCTTGGATCCTTCCCACCCTTCCCATAGAGTCCTTGTTATTATGGAGAAAGCAACAATTTTTTGTCATTTCCCTAAGTGATGAGGCTACTATTATGTCAGTTTTTGAACTTTTAATCTCTTATCTTTTAGTTGAACTTAGTAAGTTCTTAATACTTAAGGGAGTGCATCTCTAAATTTTTTGATATGTTTGGATCTTGAAGGATATAAAGGGATTTTGTTAGCATGTTATCTATTGTGCCATGAGCACCTAAAGACAACTTTTTTTTGTTCTCAGTAGAATAGAAAATGTTTTTTTGTTTGGATTTTTTTTTTGATGAGGCTATTATTAATTTTGATTTCTATTACGATCATGGTCTAATATGTAGGTTTAACAACTTTTGGTTGTGATTGAGGACTTGCACGAATGGATTTCTCACACTTGGAAACTCTTATTGCAAGAGGAGGCATAAGGCTATTCTTGTGTTCGAGGATTATTTGTCATGGAATTTCATTATGTAGGATAGGGAATGTTGTGCATGAATTTTGTTTTGGTTCCTTATCATGCATATGTACCCTACAAAGTAGCATTTTCATTGAGTTTCAAGTGCATGATCTCCATGCTTTACCCACTCACTAACGCTATAGGGCTTCCACTTTTGTCGAAATGACCCACATGTGTCAAATTTCCCTTCATTGTGTTATGTTATTCTTAGCTCAAGCCTAAGATTGTGTCCCTTCCACTTGATGTATGACCTAAAAGATACCTTTGAATGTGTTTCTACCCTTTCTCCTTCTATTTTTGACTTTAGCCCAAAATTTGCAACATTTTCCTTGGTTTATATCTATCTCCTGCATACTAGAAAATTAAGAAGCATTTTTAGGGCCAAACACCCACAAATTGTGGTAAAGATGCAAATCCTGATAAACAAATCCACAGGTGGGGTCACACATAGGAATTGATTGGTCAAACAATTGTTCTACATTCACTTATGGCCTTGATTCATCTCCCTTTCTATTTATACCACAATTTTTGGTGGAACTAAGGTTCCTTTTCGGTTCTTCAGATACCTTGAAATCGTACTAGATTTGCATCTAATTTGTGATTTGATATCTCCTTCTCCTTCATTTATGCTCATAAATTCACTTTGATCTATCCTCTCCCTTAAAACTCCATCTATCAGAGGCTTCCTTAGATGGATTTCTCCCTTTATTCACTTGGTCTCTTTATATTGTTTGCATAGTAACTTTTCAATAAATTATTACATTATATCAAGAGGTTGTACAAACTATTTTTATAGAAAGCTGCCAATTTTCCTAGGTCATCGAGAGAGGGAATCAAGGCTTCCTTTGGCTACTCAATGGAGGATCCCTTTCTTCCTATTCTAGGTAGATTTCACAACTTACCTCGTTCCTTCATTTTGTTTATATTTCAATAACTAATTAGATCACATAGATTAGTGGGAGGAATAAATCAAATTTCTTTCATTAATATATATTGTGTTTATTAACATCAAATACATGGTTAAACCCTAAACATGTATAATAAAACTCAACAAAATAACTCTTCCTCGTCCCCATCTATTATTGTCCTTTCCACCTTTCTCTAGGTTTCTATTTGCCATTAATAATTGAGTGGAAACTCAACTCCTCTTCTTGGTGGTGTTTCATATTTTGCATGGTAGTGAAATGATTCACTCTAAGCACTACAATAAATTTTATCAACTATACTATGGATTTTCCATCAACCCTTCCCTTCCATAGTACAAGGATTCCTTCTTGATCCTTCCTCTTACCTTATTTTGGTCATCCAATAATGGGATCCTTGAGTGTTTCTCATGTTCTAGCTCCCTTTTCATTTCCCTTGTCCTTAAGTGTTATTAGTTCAAGAGAAGGAGGTGACTATCCATATCAAAGTATTCATACAATGTATGCCCATCCCTCAAGACAAGGGTTCAGGGTAACCATCACACTTGATTCAAATTTTCTTACAAGACATAACATGGATGTCTTTGGAGGTACAACTTTAAACTAAAACTTGGGAAGAGGGGGTTCTCTCTCCATGCACTCTTGTGCACATAATTTTTCTCTCCCTTTTCACCTTAGATTACATCAACTTAGATTCCTCGGAATGTGACACGCTTGCCCAAATTTAGTGGAAAATTCAATGAAGTTCTCATTCAACACTTATAATCTTTTAATGTTTAGTATGTTGAGTTTTTACATGAAAACAATGTTATCTCATGAATCCTCACCCATACCTTGAATGACACTGCTTTCCATTGTCTTTCCTGCTTCCCAAAGGGATCAATATCTCACTTCTTGACCCTGATCGAGAAATTCATATAAGATTTATACATTCCTATGTTTGATGAGTCAAGCCTAATTACCATTGTTGACATAGAATAGAAAGATGGGGATGAAATTTCAATGTTCAATTGTAGACAACCCTAGGACCCTGCATTATTCCATAAGTTCCCTCGTAGATGAGCTCCTTCTATTACTCTTTATTAATGTTGTATATTACAAGAATGGAGTAAATTGTTATGTCTAATATTCTCCCCCTCTTGAAAAAATGGT
>SNQJ01S0184755.1:17172-28609 GCA_010110895.2 Picea sitchensis
ATCTTTGTCAGTGCATTCTCTAGGATCTTATTAAAGGCTTCCATTGTTTCATTTGCTTGAGGATGATATGGTGTACTATTTTGATGATAGACTTCAAAGTCCTCAGTCATAGCCTTAATAACGATGTTAATGAAGTGAGTTCCTTGGTAACTCATCACAATCCTTGGGCATCCAAATCTAGTGATCACTTGCTCAAACAAGAAGTGTGTTGTTGTCTCTGCACTACAATATTTTACTAGTGTTTCTTCTGCCCATCTTGTTAAGTACTATGTCGCAGTAATAATATACCTTGCTCCTGACCTCTTTGTTGGTGGGTTAATTGGTCCCACAAAGTGTATTTCCCATTTTTTGAATACCTGCAAGGTTACTTGTGGTCTTAGGGGCATCGTGTCTCGTCTATTGGGTTTACCAAGCCTCTGACATACATCACATATCTAGCAGTAGTCCTTTGAATCTCTATGAAAAATCGACCACCATAGTCTTGTATGCAATACCTTCTGCGCGGTGGATTTTCCTGCATAATGTACTCTTGTTATTCCCTCATGGGCCTCTGCTAAAATCCTAGGCCTTTCATGTTATAATACAGATCATCTCAAGATGTTGTCTGCACCCTTCTTGTATAAGTGTCCTGCAATCAATTGATAGTATGTAGCTTTGACTACTAGATTTGTCTTCTACGCAGTGTTGAATTCTTGTGGTGTAGTCCCTATACTCAAGTATTGAATGATGTCAGCAAAATATTCATCAGCTACTTGGACTGAAAATAATTGTGCATCAGGGAAGTTGTCCTCTATATTCATAGGTTCCTATCCATTGGTGATCCTTGACAGGTGATCAGGTCTTGCATTCAAATTCCTGAAATAGAAATAACCATCTACAAATTCTCCCCCTGAACATTGGCTTATTCACTAGGTATTTGAGAGTTGAATTATCTTTAAACATCTTGAAATGTTTGCCCAGTAAGTAATCTATCAACTTCTGAAGTGCATAGACCATAGCTAAGCCTTCTCTTTTTCTGGTATTGTAATTCTACTCTGACTCTAACAGTTTTCTGCTAGCAAATTCTATAGGATGGTCCAATTCCCTTGTTCATGGTTGTGCCAAAATAGCTCCAAGTGTTATGGTTGATGCATCTACATGTACATGAAATGTTCTTTCCCAATTCGGGAATACTAGTATTGGTGCGGTTACCATCTTCTCTTTTAGAATGTCCAATACTCGCTGACAATCCTCATTCCACTAAAACTTGCTATCTTTTCTCAATAGTTTCTCCATTGGCACAATGATCTGCGCATACCCTTTTATGAATTTCTTGTAGTATCTTGTATGTCCCAATGTTTTTCTTAACTGGCATACTAATTTTGGTGGTGGTAGATTAATAATTAGTGCAATTTTGGCAGGATCTACTAGCAAGCCTTGTTTACACACTATATGTCCTAATAGTATCCCAAAGGGTGTTCCAAGGATGCACTTATTAATGTTTAGTGGTATTTGACACTGCTTGCATATTTCTAACATCAACCTCAACACCTCTACATGGTTTTTTAACAAACTGTACATTGTCCAATCATTCAGATATACCTCTAGAAACTGGTGGATGAATTCTTTAAATGCAGCTATGACTACTCAGGAAAATATTGTTGGTGCATTCTTCAATCCAAAAGGCATGACTGTGTACTGGTAGGACCCCCATTATGTGGCAAAAGTGGTATTTTACCTGTCTTATGTGGCTATCTTGATCTGATGGTAGGCTGAGAATCCATCATTGAATGAGTAAGCTTCTCGACCTCCTACATTCTCCAACACCTCGTCTGTGAAAGGGGTAAGAAAAGGGTCATGTAGGCAAGAATCATTCAAATTCCTTAGGTCGACACATATCCTTATCCTTCCGTGGTTATTCTTTGAACTACCATAGGGCTCACCCATTCAGATTCCTCCACTGGTTCTATGATTCCAGTGTCCAACATCCTACCAATTTCTTCTTTCACTTTTTCTTATGTATTGGGTTTAGTCTATAGGGTATCTGTCTTATTGGTCTTGACTCATATATGAGAGGTATATTCATTTCACCGAGCTCTCCTAATATTCCTTTCATTTCTGTGAACGTTTTTGGGAATAGGTCACTGTACTCGCGCAGTAACTCTGTTATGCTTTCTACTGTTTTCTCATCCCAGTGGTCTCCAAAGTTGGCCATTTTGGGATTCTCATCTGTCCCAATGTTGACTTTATTCACCTTGATTGGCACAACAAATACTTTTGATTCCAGAGGTGGAACTTCCACCTCTCTTTTACCTTCAAATTTTGTTATCTGAATGTTGCGCGGGTCATCTTCATGGTGCTTCTTCCTGCACATGGTAKCATGAAAATAGTTGTTTTACTGTCTATCTGTTCTRTTGTTGATATTCTGTCATGAGTTCAACTTCCGATTCTTTAATGAATATTACCCCTCTAATTTGTTTGAGTGTTGAGTCTATGTTGGGGTTCTCATGTTCAAATGAGAAAGTGATTGCAAAAATTTTCTTTAATATTGTCTAGTCTGTAGTTCCTTTGCGCAATTCCTGGTATATATACCGGTTTGTTGGAATCCCTTCTAATGTGTGAATAAAGTGATGAGGACATTCCTTTGGTGGTGTCATCCTCCATAGTGTTCTGCACTTCTCCAAGTGTTTTGTTGGTGCCCCATGTCCCTCATATTTCTATAGTTGGTTGCTTCCTTGTTCTGCACCAAATTTGATGCACAGTAACCACTTACATTGGTACCAATCCTTGACTGTCTCTTTGTACGCACCCCACCATATTGCAGGTGTTGCCTTGAGTGATATATCTAGGGCTAAGAGACTATGATTTTCTAATACTTCATATTTGTATCTTGTTAAGAATATTTCTAAGTCATTCACCCCATGGAAGCTAGAAGGTTCCCTTATCTCCGTACCTACCCATATTATTGCGCGGTCTATTATTGTGCATCTTCTTGTGGAGACTTAGTGTAACCTCTGGTGCCAATTATCTAAGACTGTATCTGAGTCGGACACTCATGACATGATACTTCTCCAACTAAGTACTCCATCTACAATTGGATTCACGTAATCTTCTTCTCTCGCGGTTGTTTTGTACAACTGGTTAGTTTCCTCCAGGTCTAAACAAGTGGGTTCTACAAACCTTTCCCCTTTTGATGGGTCCAATGGTGCAATGATTTTGTATTCTCTTGAATCGAATGTCATCTTCCTCGTTTTTAAGTTGATTATGACCTGATTGTTAAAATCCCAATCCAATCCAAGCATGTCGGATAAGGTGTTGTTCCATCCACTATCTCTATCACTTCGAAATCGGATTTAGTGTGCACTCCATCCAGATCTACTGTCACCCCCTTTAGCCTTCCAATTGGTAGAACTTTGTGTTGATTTGCTAGTTTTAGCTGAACATGTGAATATCCTAATGTGGGATCTCCCATACATTGCCATGTCTTCTAGGGTAACACATTTACTTTGGATCCTAAATCCAGTATGATGTCTCCCATGTTGAAATATCCAATTTTGGCATTCAGTCGGAATTATCTGCTTGTTCTCCTCCTTGTATGCAGATGATTAACTGTTTTATGTTCTAGCTTTCCTTCTCCCTCTATGCTACATATTTCTAACATATTTTGTAACACTTTAACAGATGATGGATCATTTAGTAGTTTAACAAAGGATAGCATAAAATCCATAATCGTACCTACTTGTCCTAGGGGCTGTGTTTCCTTGGTGTGATCCAACGCTGGAGGCATCTTGTATGCTAGTACTTCCCAGGTATGATGCGTAATTAATGTTGATGCAATATCTGGCTTCAAGAATTCTTGTCTGACTTGCTTGAATATATCCTTTTTGTTCTGTGCATCAAACTGCTTCTGCGGTTCGGCATTCTTCTTCACCCATTGGTGTTGTGTTGGATCTTGTCTTACTGCGTTGTTTCCTGTCTTAGCTCCTCTCCGCGTAACTATGTTTATATTTCTTCTGTCATCCCTTGCTTCTGCTAAAATCTATTGAACATTCTAATTGTTCTGATTTCTCTTTTCCTATATATTCCCCAATAGTGTGGGACATTATTTTGTGTCATGATCTAATGTGAGACAATACATAGATGTCGTTGGTGGTAGTGGACATTCTCTTGCATAGTGTCCTGGTTTTTTACGGTTGTGGCATACCACTAGTCCTTTACTTCTTCCAAATCCTCCTCTTCCTCTTCCTCCACCTCTGTAGCCAGCTCGATATCCTCGTGGTCTGTTGTACAGGAGCACATGGTTATACTGTATGGGATTATAGTGTGGTTGTGCGGTATTGTACTACATCTACACAGTGTTATATTGTTGTTGTGTAATGTTATATTGTTTTTGAGTAGTGTTATATGGGGCTGGTACTTGGTTAAACTATGATGCAACTTTCCCAGTCATCATTTATGTTTGCACCCTGTAAGCATCTGATGTTCTTTCCCTCATCAAGTCCATGGTCTACAATCCTTGTCATCATGGCCTACTGACTTGCAAAAGTTGCAATATGAACTCTTAGGTATTGTTTGGTATTTCTACGTCATTGGACAGTGATACAGATCATGCCCTTATTTCTTACAGATCTCACATCATAGTCCTCCTATTGGCAAAGGGTTTGGTAATCTTGTTTCCATGTATTGTGCAAATGTCGGGAATTCATTCTTATGGTGTCCTTCTGTCCTACATGTGGTACACCAAACGACTTCTCTTTTGTCCTTACCCCTGTTCTAGTTTATTTAAAATTTTAATTTCTTAAATTACCCCTTCAACTCCTCTATGGTTGGATCTGTCTTTTGATATTGGTTCTCTTCCAATTATAGGGTTGCCTACAGAGCCTCTGCCTGGGTCTGAAACTTTTTTTGTCACAAGGGGTATTTCAAGTGTGGGAGCAGTGAATTGACAAACAAATGCATATGTTGCATATATGTCATGACATACTTTAGTTTTCCCTTCAATTGTTTGAATCTCTAGTCAATATCCCACACAGATTCTCCTGGTTTCTGTCTAATCTCTATCATCGCATTCATGTATTGATCCTCTGAGCTAGGCTTCTGAAATTCATTTATCAGTAGATTTTTGATATCTCCAATCATTCTGGTTGTCCCTGGCGGACTGTTTGCAGCTAAGCTCATGTACCAATCCAGTGTGCGATATCTTAGTGTGATGGCTAACTGCACAAGTTTAGTCTCCTCATATGTGATCTGTTTTTCTTCCTAGATTTTTTCACAAATAAACAAGTGCTTATGAGGGTCCTCTGACACCTCTTCTTTGAATTGTGGTAACCTGATGGTGGGATCATGTTCTACCATCCTCAATGTTGAACTACTACCTCCGCGTGGTGTAGATACTTGACTAATTCTTCCTGAACTGGCTCCCCCAATTGTTTTTCCCTGTGTATATGTACTTCCTATTATCTTCCTTCTCCTGAAATTAAGTTGTCTAAATGGTGGTGTTCTTATTGGTGTATTAGCCACACATGGGTTTATGGGTTCCACACTAACACTGATATGGATAGGAGTGATGCCTTATATTCCCTCTCTTTGACCTCTCCTCTTCTTCTCATATGTCATGCGCAGGATTTCCTCAATGTGCTCCACAGCCCAGAGATCTTCTACCTCTTCTTCATCACTTGTCAAGCCCTCCCTCACGGCTATGGATCTCTTTTTGGTGTTCATATTATATTGGTAGGGTACTCTATTGTGCATTCTTCCAGTTGTTTCCATGATCTGATTGATCTGGTCTTTGTCCATTATGATTGGGTCCAAGGCCTCCTCCTTCTTTCCTTTATCCATTTCTCCATCTCCTGTTAGTGCTTCCCCCATGCATGCAGAGAAGTTTAGTTGTCTGAAGCCATTGTCATTACACCTTTATTATATAGTAATATCTCAATAGAGGTATATAGAAATCTGATATACCTACCTCGAGGTCCCTTCAAGAACTCTTGCTCTACTGAGCTGTAAGATTTCGATGTATCTACTGCAAATTATGTGAAAAATATTGCAAAAATGATGTCTAACAAAAAATCTATTGCACTCGTAAATTTATTGTCAACTTGTTGTAACTGCGTGATCTTTACAGAATTCCACTCTAACTTTCTGATCTGATTTGTAGGATGTTTGTCTTTCAACCTTGATATCCACTCCTGCAACACATGCGGGAAATCACTGAAAAATACTTCATGCAAGTCGTTGAATACGTACTTGTCCAAGTATTTGCGTGGTGTTAACTTTGGGTTTCTTTTATCTTTCTGTGCAAACTCCAGCTCCTTTGTTTTCAACTAGCTCTCTATCTCTACCTTCGTTGGCCTCCACGGTCTCAACCTCCCCTTTTATATTCTCATTCTCTTAACGTCTTTTCCTCTTATTTGGCATTCTTTTGATGCGTCTTCAACAGATCTCATTCACTCAATTCCATCATGTTCCAACCAACCGGAAATGGAACCATTTGTTGGTTTTTGTTATTCTACTATATTACTTATATACTAATCTTCCCCTACTATCATAGGTTGACCCAGTTTCAGGTTTAAAAAGCTTCCAACAAAATCTCTCTAAAACTATCTGCCCTCCTGGTAAACCAGAAGGCAATGTAGAACACAGGGTGTACTGTACAATCTCACACAATATAGCTCTATGGGTGGCTACAATACTTAGGTGTTTGTAGCCTAGGAATGAGTGGAGATATGTGGTTGTACCATGTGATGTTTATTTATTTAGTCTAACATCTGATTAAAGCATTCATTCTATTCATGCATGTGGAGTATCATATCTAACTAGATCCTTCATTCATTCATCTAACATTCAATACTTAACAATAATAGAGATGCATACATTTAATCACATAACACAAGTGTTACTGTGGTTCACCCCCTCTTGGGCTACGTCCACAAAGATATGGCTCTCAAGATATTTATTATGTTCCAGTAATATGTCACACAACGGGTGTTTACAATCTTGGATCTTACAATCTCAATAGGCTTCATGATCCCTGTGAGGTTGACTAGATCGCACCAGGCTCCTCATCATGTGATTTAACCCTCGGGATCGAGTTTCTCAATGATTCTCTAGCTCACCAACTTACGGAATAGTACAGTTCTTACCAACCTTACAACTTTCAGACTCTCCCTCAGTACTTCAATCTCTCTCTGATCCGTCCTCTTTTCCCCCCTTCTAGACCATCTAAGTACTACTTATATCTATTCATGGCTCATCATCCATTACAATACATTACCAAAACCCTAACCCTAACGTCATTAGGTCTCCCTTGCATGTGCATCTCGCATGCTTCCCTCGCACGTGCTACTTTTCCTTCCAGTTGTCCTTTCTTTCCTTCGTGCTTCTCTTCCCAAAAATAGCATTTTCCCCTAACTGGGTCTGCATCCAACAACCTCCCACAATCAAACCAAGAAACCCTCCATTAAATGTTTGATACCATCGAGTTGAAATATGTTTTATTTGAATGTCACGTGGCATCATCTTATTCTTGTTTTTATCTATGGCCACCATTTTTGCTAGTTGAGTGCTATCTATATATGGTTAATTGTATGGCCACCATTTTCTTCATATTAATAAATGAAGAAAAGTTCTATGTATGGTTAATTGTTAGGATTTCTTAAAAGTAATGTTAAATTATCCTCTAAACTCTAAGCTTCAATATCAAACACTTTTGAAATCTATTTTAATTTTGGAAACTCTAAAAACCTAACAAAGTTTATGAACTTGAAACCCTAATTCAAAACGCACCTTGATTAAGGCATCATTGTTTCTCCATTTAAATACGAAATCGGTAAGTAATAGTTACTATCCTTATAGGAATATAATTTTAGGTGATGCCACAATAGTGCACATCATCACACATGGATGCACTTCTAGGCAACAAGAAATATTTTTAATATTGGAAAAAGGAAAAAATATTGTAATACATAAGTCTTGTAATTTCAATGTAGTTGTTATACTTATAATAGTTTACAAATTGTAGCGCACTTAAAACTTTTCTTAAGTCTTTCCCATAGAGCACAATTAAGACACCAAGATTGCTCACGTATCAAAATATTTTTAATTAAACCTAATTGTGTGTGTGTGTGTGTGTTTTAAAACTTTTACATTAGATTCCATATTATTTAAATAGACACAAGGTTGAGAACCTAAGGAATTACACATCTCCCCCATATTTTGGGCTGTGGAAAGCTTAATCCAACAAAGTGGTGAAATTACCAAATTTTAGTAAATGTGTTGTTTTGTTGAATAGTTTGTTATATACAAGATGGATAGAAACCAAATTCATGTATGAGACACCGTTGTTTGTTAAAGTCAATTCAATTAAATACTGCATAATACACACCAAGACTACAGAGAATTCAAACGAATATTGAAATTCTTGAGGATTAGTGCTCATTACTATGGTCTCCCAGTTGGTGAAGCCCAATGGGGTTTGTTCCAGGTCTCTAGGGATGGTCATGAGAAGGTAGGAGCTTCCATGGACAAGGCACCTATACTTCGGAGCTTTCTATACTTCTCGTTAGTAACAATTATGTCTGTGTATTATTTTGATTCAAGTTTGGTTTCCCTCTCTAGAAAGGAAAACAATTACGAGTCATTTTAGATATGGCTAGAAAAATCTTATGCCCTCGAGTTTTTTAGGGACAACAAACATCTATGTACATTTTGTTCATAATTGAATAAAAATCACTTAAAAAAATTATGAGTTGCATAATACCAAACATATATGAAGAACATTGTAAATTGAAGAATTTGAAGTATTAAGAAATTTGTATTTCAATTACATTTTTTATTTCTGGATGCTTAGTTAAAATATATTTAAATTAATTATTCAAATCAATTTTAGAATACTTTTACCTTTTAATTATTTTTTTTGTAAATAAAAGTAGATCCTTATATTAATGACATATGTAAGTTGTACAATGACATTATTTTGATTCAAGTTTGGTTTCCCTCTCTAGAAAGGAAAACAATTACAAGTCATTTTAGATATGGCTAGAAAAATCTTATGCCCTCGAGTTTTTTTTTTTTTTTTTTTTTTTTTTTTTTATTTTTTATAATTTTGTAATAAAAAATCACTTAAAAATTATGAGGCCAGACAACTACATAAACAGTATATGAAGAACATTGTAAATTGAAGAATTTGAAGTATTAAGAAATTTGTATTTAAATTATATTTTATTTCTGGATGCTTAGTTAAAATATATTTAAAATTTAATTATTCAAATCAATTTTAGAATACTTTTACCTTTTAATTATTTTTTTAAACAAAGTAGATCCTTATATTAATGATATCTTTAAGTTTGGTAAGAATGATTATGTGAGTTGAGCCACTGCTCTCGCCACAAGGGAAACCTAAGAGATGGCTCTTAAATGTTCGAGATTGACACACCATCCTCAGATACTAGAGTTTGTTCTTGGATCTCAAAATTGTTTACACAAAATTCCCAAGATCTTATATGCGTAAAAAAAAATTGTGTATAGTATTTGGATGGTCTCTAAACTAACCTACCGATGTGAGATGCTATTAACTAAAACTACATAAATGATATTAAAAAAAAACTGCAGTTCTTTCTATCATGTTGTTGAGGTGTGTCCAAGCAATTATCCATGTTACTTTGGAATTGACGAAGAACCATAACCTGGAGACTTCACTCCATTGTCGAGCCTGGTTGTCCATGAATTGTGTAGACCGGGGTGAACCGTTGGCCGCATGTTGGGCATCTGGCGTGCGCAGGAGCATCCGCTAGTGTGTCGAACATGATGTCCATCCTTTGGCCAAGGATGCTCTGAGAGTGCATATGATCGTCTTGTTTCTGCCTGATTTCAAAGAGGAGTTGGAGGTGCTCCTCGATGAGGCGATTCCCAAATTGTTGAGGCTTCTCCTCCTCCTTTTCCTTCCCAACTATCAATGTGGTGATCTCGTTAATGTGCCGAGGGCTTGCGAAATGGGAAATAAGAGCAAGTTGGGAGGGGGAGAGTCTATTGCGATGGGAGAGGGTGATGTAATAACGAGCACCCATCTTGGATTTCCCTCTTTCCTTGGGCATGCTGGGAAGAATATGGAGGTGAAGGGCTATGGGAATGGAGGCTAAGAGATGGTGTTGGGAGGAGCGGGAGAAGGCACTGGTGTAAATGCAGAAAATGAGCTTGTGAGGGCTGAGCGAGTATGGCGGGAAGACGGTAACGGAGCTAGGGTAGTTGACACTTGTGCTCAAGAAAAAAACACAAAGCGCAGCAATGTTGGAACTCTTAGAAGAGTCGAAGAGCAGGAAAGGAGAAATACAGCAGGGCAGATGGAGAATAGAGGAATGCACCAGGGCGAAGCTACACATTCACACGTTCGTTGTATGTCTTCGTACCTTCAATATTCTTCATTAATGTATGTTAATTTTCGCGATAAAAAGTGTGATATATTGCGGGAGATTGTTGCTTATTTGGAATTTTATATCCCAGCATCTGTCAATTTGGAGTAGGAATTTATCAAGGAGATAGATGGATTTTTTCCATTGCTTTTCCTAAAAGTTGAAAACTCAATGTGACATATATACACACAGAAATCACTTGTGATTTCACCACCGTTATAAAGTGTAGTTTGTACATAGAATAATACAAAAGTTCTCTCGATTACTGTAAATGCCCTTTGCTGTCTCAATGCAATAAACATATACGTACAAACCTTTTACAGTAATGGTTTCTGGTATTTTGATCGCTTTGTGCACTTCATAGTTCTGTCAATAACATGGATATATCATAAATTCTCCCGGAAGAGTTAAGTAATTGCCTTAGTTCATTGAATATGTATTAATATGCACGCAGTCACTTATTAAACTAATGGTTTGTGGCTGGTTAATCGCAAATATGCACGCAGTCACTTATTGAAAAAGCTATGTGGGACACACAATATCATCACTGTGAACGGACAGTTCCCGGGTCCAACGCTCCATGTTAGAAACAGAGACAAACTTAAAGTCAAAGTGCAATATAACGCTACAGTTCACTGGTACGTCTATGACTCTGGTACTGATATTACTGAATTTTAGTCTGTAAATGCCATGCCAGCATGTAATTCTAATTTTACATGTTAAAAGATTTATAAATATATAGCAGCATTTATCTCTTGCAGAAAGTGTTTATACTTGTATTTGCAGGCATGGAGTGCGCCAATTCCGCACAGGGTGGTCTGATGGACCTGAATTTATAACACAATGCCCCATTCGACCAGGGCGAAGTTACACATATAGATTCACCATCACTGGTCAAGAAGGGACTCTCTGGACTCACTGGTCAAGAAGGGACTCTCAAGAAGTGAGAACATGGTAGTTATTTATGAACCAGAACTTTACCACTTCAAAAATGAAGAAACCTTTCTCGAATGCAAATTCAATGGGTACACAATCAATCTATACATTTTGTT
>SNQJ01S0184755.1:28619-45909 GCA_010110895.2 Picea sitchensis
CCCCCCCCCTCTCAGTGTGGTCGGTGTGTCCAACACCAAGAATGGTTGAAACAACCACCTATTCAATTCCCACTACGTTCGGAGTCACCAATTCACAATCTCGACAATAACACTAGTTCTTCACATGTTGGGGATGAAGGAAATAATATAGAGGTTGGTATGGATGATTTTTTGTCGGATACCCAATCCATGGAGGGAATGTTGTTAGATGAATTCCAACAAAACAAGCTAGGGGATGATGATGATGTCATAGATTCCTTCTACAAAATCTTGAAATTTTCTTTCACTGCCCCTCTATTTGGTCCAATACATCAGTTTGCAAAGTCTACCCAACTAGTGAAATTAATGTTACTATACAACTTGAAAGGAATGTATGGTGTGTAAGACATGTGTTTCTTGAAACTTTTGAGGTAACTAACCATTAAATCTCCTGATTTTTTAAGGAATATTTTCACACAATGAAGGAAGAAAAGGGTTGATTTTTTTCATGCTTAATGACAGTGTAAATTTCAATTGTCCACTAATCACATGTTGCTCAAAGATAAGGTACTTATGAGTCATAATATCTTGTCTGATCGTTGTGTAGAGGATAAACAAATGCTAAAAATGTTGGGCGTTGATTGCATGTCATACCATGCATGTTTAAATGATTGTATTCTATAAAGAAACAAATATGTGGACAAAGACATATGTCTAGAATGTGGGCATGACATGTACTATAAATAAAAAAACAAGGGTAAGGCACATGGTCCTCCTCATATGATATTTAGGCACATGCATATAATTCCAAGGATTCAAAGGCTCTTTCATTGCAAACATTTAGCCATGTTGCAGGGGCGACATGCATCAAATAGAAGTTATCTAGGAGTTATGCGAATCCGAAAAGATTCAATAGCCATGAAGCATATAGATGATACATGGCCTGATAAATTCAAGGATAAAGTATTGGGTCTCCGATTGAGCATAGCTATGGATGGAGTTAATCCACATTCCCTCCAAAACACCAACTATTCTATTTGGCCAGTGGTAGTGATCAATAGAAATATCCCCCCATGGTTATCCATGAAGAATGAACATCTTATGCTAACTATTATAGTCCTAGGTAGAAGACAAGTGAAGAGAATGAGTGTCTACCTTCAACCATTGATCAATGAATTTAAGAAATTATGGGAAGGGATACATGTATATGATATATCAAGATCCATCCCAATGGAGAGGTGTTTTACATTGTATGGCATATGTGTGTACACCACACATGATTATCAGGGACTAGAAGTTTTCTTTGGTAAGAATGTTCATCGATTTTTTTATATCTATAATTTTTTTTGCATACATCATTTGGTGAAACTATATTTTTGACACTAACATGATATGTATATGATAACATCGTAGGTATTTTAACAAAAGGGTATCATGGATGTAAATTTTGTGGACTTTCTATAAAGGCTAGGTGGTCCAACCACCTATGAAATCCAGAGTATGACTATTCAATGACATTCCTCCCAGAAGACCACCCTTATAAAATAGCTACATCTGATTTCCATGGTAAACTAGAGAGAACCCAAAGACTTGAAATAATGATACCGCTAGATTGGAATAGGGTATATGACACAAAGAAGGAAAAGGAAATGGCATAATTGTTTGATTCAAATGGGGAACCTATGTTCAATGATCCTGAATTTATTGACACCTATGTTGAGAAAATTCCCATTGGAATGAAAAGGAAATATGTATTTTATGAGCTTCCATATTGGGAGCATCTTAATATTGACTACTTTCTAGATCCCATGGATATATTAAAAAATGTTTCATCTTCTTTATGGACACACACATAATGGAATAAAAGTGACACAATGGCTGTCAGGAGAGATGTTTTTGCTTCAAATACTAAAAAGAGACATTGGCCAAGAAATGAAACTGGAGGAGAGGTTGGTCCCTCTTTGTCTTTTAAAGAAGGTGATGTCCCATGGATTTTGAAGAAAGATGATCTTTCTATGGCGAAGGATGTTACATTGGGTGTGAAGGCACCTTTTTTATATGGGTCAAATCTACGATGTTGCTTCTTTATAGACAAGAAATTTTCAGGGTTGAAATTACAAGACCATCTGAACCTTCTAAAGGTATGTATGTTGAATACATGATTCTTTTTCTATCTTGACATCTATAAAAATATTCTATGCACTCATATTTTATGAAATTAATGATGTGTGTGTCTATTTTGTATTGATTGCATTATCCTTTGTTCATGCATGGTTATGTGAACCATGACTTCCCCCAGAACCTACGACGTGCCATATCAATATTATTTTTATTTGTACGTTGGATCACATCAAGGGAGATTCATATGGATAACATTCCATGGTGGCATCAAGAGATAGACGATATTTTTTGTATGTTTGAGAAGGAACTTCCCACGAGTTTTATGGACTTGCAAGTCCATCTTCTAATTCACCTACCTGATGAGGTTGAATTAGCTAGGGTGCTCTCATGTCGTTGGATGTTCTTCTTAGAGAGCTACATGAAAAAATTCAAAGCGTTTGTTTGACAAAGAGAAAAATCGGAGGGCTCTATGGTAGAGGGGTACATAGTATACAAGTCGTTCTATTATGCCAATGAGTACATAAAAAAAATTGATGACACAGAAGGGGCATTCATTTGGGGCGACGATCAAGATGAGGAGAAAAGGGAAGGGGAGCTACTCCAAATGAATACAAAAAGGTTCTTGATAAAGCGTAGGTCAATTATATTTTGTCAATTTAGTACAAATGAATTGTTTACATTGAATTTGATAATATATAATTCATACCATGCTATTTGTTTTGAATTCTTTAATACATCAACAAATTTAGAAATTTTGATCTTATCAATAAATTCATTATTTAAGTTGATAATATATATTTGATCTCATGTTATTCGTTTGAATTTTTGTATACATCAACAAATGTAGAAATGGATGCCATCAATGGATGCCATTTTTGTATTGATGTGTATTCTATATATTTGCAAAATATTGGTATGGATTTCTAGTTCTATTATCCTAAAATTATTTTGTTGATTGCATACTATGATTCAAAAGAAGAAAGTGGGGAGGCCACAACTATGTCTTTAAAATTTCAATTTGCAAACTTCCATAAGTAATCTTTAATTTCATTTAAATTTAACAAGTTCATTTAATAGAGAACAATTGCATTCCTCTACATAAATCTAAATCTAAGGGAGTTTATTCAAATTCTTTTTACGTTTATATCTATGTTTGGCCATGGATGAAATTATCTAGTCTATGTTGGATGCAAATCCCATGATGGACATTCTCTCCAACAAAATGTATAGATTGATTGTGTACCCATTGAATTTGCATTCGAGAAAGGTTTCTTCATTTTGAAGTGGTAAAGGTCTGGTTCATAAATAACTACCATGTTCTCACTTCTTGAGAGTCCCTTCTTGACCAGTGAGTCCAGAGAGTCCCTTCTTGACCAATGACGGTGAATCTATATGTATAACTTCCACCTAGAAGAATGGGGCATTGTGTTATAAATTCAGGTCCATCAGACCACCCTGTGCGGAGTTGGCGCACTCCATGCCTGCAAATACAAGTATAAACACTTTCTGCAAGAGATAAATGCTGCTATATATTTATAAATCTTTTAACATGTAAAATTAGAATTACATGCTGGCATGGCATTTACAGACTAAAATTCAGTAATATCAGTACCAGAGTCATAGACGTACCAGTGAACTGTAGCGTTATATTGCGCCTTGTTGTGCACTTTGACTTTAAGTTTGTCTCCGTTTCTAACATGGAGCGTTGGACCCGGGAACTGTCCGTTCACAGTGATGATATTGTGTGTCCCACATAGCTTTTTCAATAAGTGACTGCGTGCATATTTGCGATTAACCAGCCACAAACCATTAGTTTAATAAGTGACTGCGTGCATATTAATACATATTCAATGAACTAGGCAATTACTTAACTCTTCCGGGAGAATTTATGATATATCCATGTTATTGACAGAACTATGAAGTGCACAAAGCGATCAAAATACCAGAAACCATTACTGTAAAAGGTTTGTACGTATATGTTTATTGCATTGAGACAACAAAGGGCATTTACAGTAATTGAGAGAGCTTTTGTATTATTCTATGTACAAACTACACTTTATAACGGTGGTGAAGTCACAAGTGATTTCTGTGTGTATATATGTCACATTGAGTTTTCAACTTTTAGGAAAAGCAATGGAAAAAATCCATCTATCTCCTTGATAAATTCCTACTCCAAATTGACAGATGCTGGGATATAAAATTCCAAATAAGCAACAATCTCCCGCAATATATCACACTTTTTATCGCGAAAATTAACATACATTAATGAAGAATATTGAAGGTACGAAGACATACAACGAACGTGTGAATGTGTAGCTTCGCCCTGGTGCATTCCTCTATTCTCCATCTGCCCTGTTGTATTTCTCCTTTCCTGCTCTTCGACTCTTCTAAGAGTTCCAACATTGCTACTCTCTGTGTTTTTTCTTGAGCACAAGTGTCAACTACCCTAGCTCCGTTACCGTCTTCCCGCCATACTCGCTCAGCCCTCCTGGCTTCCATTTTCTTTTCCACTAGTGCCTTCTCCTTCTCCTCCTAACACCATCTCTTAGCCTCCATTCCCATAGCCCTTCACCTCCATACTCTTCCCAACATACCTAAAGAAAGAGGAAATCCGAGAGGGGTGCTCGTTATTACATCACTCTCTCTCATCTTAATAGGCTCTCCCCCTCCCAACTTGCTCTTATTTCCCATTTCGCAAGCCCTCGGCACATTAACGAGATCACCACATTGATAGTTGGGAAGGAAAAGGAGGAGGAGAAACCCCAACAATTTGGGAATGCGCCTGTGAGGAGCACCTCCAACTCCTCCTCTTTGAAATCAGTGAAAACAAAGGCGATTATATGCACTCTTAGAGCATCCTTGGCCAAAGGATGGACATCATGTTGACCCTGCCGTGGCGGATGCTCCTGGCATGCCTTGAGATACTTAACATCGCGACCTTGGTTCACCTCGGTCTATACAATTCATGGACAACTAGGCTCTACAATGGAGTGAATTCTCTAGGTTATGGTTCTTCGTTAATTCTAGTTGTAGGATTAATTGCTTAGTTTACCATAACAACAGGATAGAAGAACCTGCCAGTTTTTCATATACTGTTTATGTAGTTTAGTTAATAGCATCTCTGTCAGCAGTTGGTCTTAGAGACCATCCGAATACTATACACACTTTTTTGTTTACGCATATAAGATGCAGAATTTTGTGTAAGCAATTTTGGTCAAACAACTCTAGTATACAGGATGATGTGTCAAACTCAAAACATCTAAGGGGAAACCATCTCTTAAGTTTCCCCACTTGTATGAGAGCAGGTGAGCTCAACTCACCATCATTAGCCTACAACTTACAGATGTCTTTAATATAAGGATCTACTTTTATTTACAAAAAGTAATTAAAAAGGTAAAAAGTATTCTAAAATTGATTTGAATAATTAATTTAAATATAAACACCTTCTAAGCATCGAAATAAAAAATGTAATTGAAATACAAATTTCTTAATACTTTAAATTCTTCAATTTACAATGTTCTTCATATATGTTTGGTATTATACCAGCTCATAATTTTTTAAGTGATTTTTATTCAATTATGAACAAAATGTACATAGATGTTTGTTGTCCATAAAAAACTCGAGGGCATAAGATTTTTCTAGCCATATCTAAAATGACTCATAATTGTTTTCCTTTCTAGAGAGGGAAACCAAACTTGAATCAAAATAATACACATACATAATTGTTACTAACGAGAAGTATAGAAAGCTCCGAATTATAGGTGCCTTGTCCATGGAAGCTCCTACCTTATCATGACCATCCCTAGAGACCTGGAACAAATCCCATTGGGCTTCACCAACTGGGAGACCATAGTAATGAGCACTAATCCTCAAGAATTTCAATATTCGTTTGAATTCTCTGTAGTCTTGGTGTGTATTATGCAGTATTTAATTGAATTGACTTTAACAAACAACGGTGTCTCATACATGAATTTGGTTTCTATCCATCTTGTATATAACAAACTATTCAACAAAACAACACATTTACTAAAATTTGGTAATTTCACCACTTTGTTGGATTAAGCTTTCCACAACCCAAAATATGGGGGAGATGTGTAATTCCCTAGGTGCTCAACCTTGTGTCTATTTAAATATGGAATCCCATGTAAAAGTTTTAAAAGAAACACACACACACACACAATTAGGTTTAATTAAAAAGAAATATTTTTGTCACATTGAGCAATCTTGGTGTCTTAATTGTGCTCTATGGGAAAGACTAAAGAAAAGTTTTAAGTGAGCTACAATTTGTAAACTATTATAAGTATAACAACTACATTGAAATTATAAAACTTATGTATTGCAATATTTTTACCTTTTTTCAATATTAAAAATATTTCTTGTTACCTAGAGATTGCATCCATGTGTGATGATGTGCACTATTGTGGCATCGCCTAAAATTATATTCCTATAAGGATAGTAACTATTACTTACCGATTTCGTATTTAAATGGAGAAACAATGATGCCTTAATCAAGGTGCGTTTTGAATTAGGGTTTCAAGTTCATAAACTTTGTTAGGTTTTTAGGGTTTCCAAAATTAAAATAGATTTCAAAAGTGTTTGAATTTGAAGCTTAGAGTTTAGAGGATAATTTAACATTACTTTTAAGAAATCCTAACAATTAACCATACATAGAACTTTTCTTCATTTATTAATATGAAGAAAATGGTGGCCATACAATTAACCATATATAGATAGCACTCAACTAGCAAAAATGGTGGCCATAGATAAAAACAAGAATAAGATGATGCCACGTGACATTCAAATAAAACATATTTCAACTCGATGGTATCAAACATTTAATGGAGGGTTTCTTGGTTTGATTGTGGGAGGTTGGATCTCTGGAACCCGGAGTTAGGGAAAATACTATTTTGGGAAAGAGAAGCCACGAAGGAAAGAAAGGACAATTTGGAAGGAAAAGTAGCACGTCTGCGAGGGAAGCATCTGAGATGCACCTTCTAGGAGACCCTAATGGCCACGTTAGGGTTAGGGTTTTGGTAATCTTCATTGTAATGGATGATGAGCCATGAATACATATAAGTAGTACTTAGATGGTCTAGAAGGGGGAAAAAGAGGACGGATCAAAGATAGATCGAAGGACTGAGGGAGAGTCCAAAAGTTGTAATGTTTGTAAGAACAGTACTATTTCGTAAGTTAGTGAGCTACAGAAGAAGTGAGAAACTCAATCCCGAGAGTTATATCAAAGGCTGAGGATCCTTGTGCAATCTAGTCAACCTCGTAAAGATCAGGGAGTCTAATTAATGAATGTATGAACATAGCTATAGTGCACGCGACGCCATGCATGACAAAACCATAATAAAAGAGCTTGAGAACCATATCTTTGTGGGCACAGCCCAGGGGGAAGTGAACCATGGTAAAACCTGTGTTATGTGATTAAATGTATGCATCTCTATTATTGTTAAAGTGATGAATATTGAATGAATGAATTGAGGATCTAGTTATATATGATACTCCACATGCATGAATAGAATGAATACTTTAATCAAATGTTAGACTAAATAAATAAACATCACGTAAATTTTAACCACATATCCCTCCTAAGGCTACAAACACCTAAGTGTGCCCAATACCATAGAAACTATATTGTGTGAAGTTATGCAGTACACCACAATGTTCTATGGTTTACAGGGAGGAATAATTTACAGAGAGATTTTATTTGGAAGCTTTTTAAACCTGAAACTGGGTCAACCTATGATAGTAGGGGAAGATTAGTATATAAGTAATATAGTAGAATAACAAAAACCAACAAATGGTTCCATTTCGGTTGGATTTGGAACATGATGGAATTGAGTATATGAGATACATTTGACATATCAAAGATGATACCGGATAAGAGGATAACAAGACGTTAAAGAGAATGAGAATATATAAAAGGGAGGTTGAGGAGGCAGGTAGGCCAAGGGAGTAGAGATAGAAACTAGTTGAAAACAAAGGTTTTGCAGAAAGATAAAAAAGAAGCAAAGTTAGCAACACCGCATAAAATACTTGGACAAGTGCATTCATGATTTGCATTAAGTATTTTTCTGTGGTTTCCTTCATGTGTTGTAGGAGTGGATATCAAGGTTGAAAGACAAACATCCTACAAATCCAGTCGAGAAAAGTTAGAGAGTGGAGATTACGGCAAGATCACTGATTACAACAAGTTGACAATAAATTTACGAGTGCAATAGATTTTTTGTTAGACATCATTTTTGCAATATTTTTCACATAATTTGCAGTAGATACATAAAATACTTCTACATTTCAGTAGAGCAAGAGTTCTTGAGGGGACTTCAGTGGTATATGATTTCCTATATACCTCTATTACTATATAATAAAGGTGTAATGACAATGGCTTGAGACAAATAAACTTCTCATGCATGGGGGAAGCATTGACAGGAGATGGAGAAATGGATAAAGGAAAGAAGGAGGAGGCCTTGGACCCAATCACAATGGAGGAACATCAGATAAGACAATGGAAACAACTGGAAAGACACAAAATGGAGTACCCTACCAATACAAAAATAATACCAAGAAGAGATCCATATGGCAGGGAGGGCTTGACTAGGTGAAGAAGAGGTACTTAGAAGATCACGTGAACACATTGAAAATCTGTGACATATGAGAGGAGGTCAAGGAGAATATAAAGGCATCAAACCTATCCATATGTGTTAGTGTGGAACCCATAAACCAATGTGGCTAATACACCAATGAGAACACCACCATTTAGACAATTAAAGTTTGGAGGAAGTTCAACATAAATAAGTACATCTATCGTAGGAGAAAAACTTGGAGGATCCATTTCAGGTAGTATTATTCAAGTATCTACACCGTACAGAGGAGGGAGTAGCTCAGTTTTTTAGAATGGTAGGACACGATCCCATGATCATATTATCAAAATTTCGAGGAGAGGCATCGCAGGACCCTCATAAGCACTTGTTTATTTGTGAAAAAATCTAGGAAGAAAAACAGATCACATGTAGAGGAGGACACTTCAGAAGCATGCGGTTAATACCATCACACTAAGATATACGCACACCTGATTGGTGTATGAGTTTAGCTGCAAACAGTATGTCAGGGACAACTAGAATGATTAGAGATATCAAAAATCTATTGATAAAAGAATTCCAGAAGCCTATCTCAAAGGATAAATATATGAATGAGATGATAGGAATTAAGCCGAGAAACCGGGAGAGGCTGTGTGGGATATTGACCAGAAATTCAAACAATTGAAGGGAAAACTAAAATTATGTCATGACATATATGCAACATATGCATTTGTTTGTCAATTCACTAATTCCACACTTAAAATACCCCTTACAACAACAAAAATTTCAAACACAGGAATGTTAATGTTTATGCCATAAATATATTTCTTTGCATTTCAATAAATAAAAAATAAAAAAAAAAAAAAATAATTTAAAAATTAAAATTTTAAATAAACTAGAAACCTTGAGGAATTGGGACAAAAGTGGATTTGGTGTACCACATTCAGGAGGAAAGGACACCATAAGAATGAATTCAAACATTCGTGTACAATACATGGGCAGAACCACCAAACCCTTTGCCAATGGGACTATGATGAGATCGCTAAGAAATAAGGGCATGATAAATATCCTTGTCCAATGGCGGTAGAAATGAAACAATACCTAAGAGTTTATATTACAACTTTTGCAAATTCGGTGGAGCCACCATGTTAATGAGTTATGAATATGGACTTGATGAGAAAAGAACATCAGTTCTTACGGTGCAAACTATAAAATGGTAGGAAATTTTCACCATAGTTTAACTAATTACCAACCCCATATAACACTACTCAAAAACAATATAACATTACACAACAACAATATAACACTGTGTAGATGTAGTACAATACCGCACAACCAAACTATAACCCCACGCAGTATAACCATGTGCTCCTGTACAACTTGAGACCACGAGGATATCAGTGACTCTGGAGGTGGAGGAAGAGGAGAGGAGGGATTTAGAAAGAAGTAAGGACTAGTGGTATACCACAATAAGTAAAAACAGGACACTATAGGATATGCATAGGTGGATAGACTTTGAATAGTGTGGGACCTGGGAAAAAAATGAGAACAATTAGAATGTTCAATAGATTTTAGCAGAAGCAAGGGATGGCAGAAAGAAATATATAAACATAAGATTCTGTGAGGAAGAGAACTGAGCAGAGCTCTTATGATGAAATAAAGATCCAACACAACACGATGGGTGAAGAAAGGAGAATACCAAACCCTTGAAGCGGTTTGATGCAGAACAAAAAGGATATATTCAAGAAAGAAAAACAAGAATTATTGAAGACTGAATGTACATCAACATTAATTAAACATAATAAGGAAGTACTAGATTACAAGATGCCTCCATTGTTGGATCACACCAAGGAAACACAACCCCTAGGACAAGTAAGGATGATTATGGATTTTATGCTATCCTTTGTTAAACTACTAAATGATCCATCATGCATTAAAGTGTTACAAATATGTTAGAAATATGTAACACATAAGTAGAAGGGAAGTTGGAACATAAGATAATGAATCATCTCCCTATGAGAATAAGAATAAGTAGGGAATTTAGATTAAATTTTAACATTGGGGATTTCAATATGTGATATATTATACTGGATTTAGTATCTGAAGTAAATGTGTTACCCTAGAAGACATGGCAATGTATGAGAGATCCCACATTAGGATGTGTCACATTCATTCACTAGCAAATCCAACACAAAGTTCTACCAATTGGAAGGCTAAAGGGGTTGATATATAGATCTGGATGGAGTGCACACTAATCCAGGCTGAAGTGATAGAGATAATGGATGGGCACCTGCTCAAACATGCTTGGATTGGATTGGGATTTTAACAATCAGGCCATAATCAACTTAAAAGATGAGGAATATGGCATTCGATTCAAGAGAATACAAAATCATTGCACCATTATATCCATCAAAAGGAGAAATGTTTGTAGAACAAACTTGTCTAGACACAGAGGGAAGCTTAACAGGTTGTACAAAACAACCATGAGAAAGAAAGATTACGTGAATCATTTGTAGATGGAGTACGCAGTTGGAAAGTATCATCATGAAGTGTCCAACTGGTCTGAGTCTTAAACATAATTAACGAGAGGTTCCTAAGTCTCTAGAAGATGCACAATAATAGGCAAGCACTTAATAATATGGGTAGGTACAAATATAAGGGAACTTCCTAGCTTCCATGGGGTGAATGACAGAAATATTAACAAGATACAAATATGAAGTATTAGAAAACCATAGAATCTCTGTAGATATATCCTCAAGGCAACACATAGGCAGTTGGGGTGAGTACAAAGGCAGTCAAGGTTGGTACCAATTAGAGTGATTCATGCATCAAATTTGGTCTGCGGAAAAAGGAAGAAACCAACTGCATAAATATGAGGGACATGGGGCACCAACAAAACACTTGGAGAAGTCTGGAAGACTTACTATGGAGGATGACACCACCACCAAAGGAATGTCCTCATCACTTTATTCACACATTAGAGGGATTCCAACAAAGCGGGGTATATACCGGGGTGCCATGAGGAGGAACTTCTAGGACTAGACAATATTAAAGAAAAGTTTTGCAATCACTTTCTCATTTGAACCTTGGGGAACCCCAACACAGACTCAACACTCAAACAAATTAGAGGGGTAATATTCATTAAAGAATCAAAATTTGAACTCATGACAGAATATCAACCAGAACAGATAGACAGTAAAACAACTATTTTCATGATACCGTAATGTGGGAAAATTTCCATGAAGAGGACCCAACATTCAGATAACAAAATTTGAAGGTAAAAGAGAGGTGGAGTTCACCTACGGAATCAAAATGTTGTTATTACCCGATCAGGGTGAATAAAGTCAACATTGGAATGAGATAGAGAATCCCAAAATGGCCTGACATTGGAGACCCTTTGGGATGAGAAAAGCGATTAGAAAGCATATACCTTGTGATTCACTAGCAGTCATTCTATTCAAAAGCCGTTCATAGAAATGAAAGGAATATTAGGAGAGCTCGGTGAAATGAATATACCTCTCATATATGAGTCAAGACCAATAAGACAGATACCCTATAGACTAAACTGATACACATGAGAAAAAGTGAAAGAAGAAATTGGTAGAATGTTGGACCTTTGGAATCATATGCATTAGAACCCGATTGGAGGAATCTGAATGGGTGAGTATGGTGGTTCAAAAGAGCCAACCACGGAATGATAGGGATATGTGTAATGAGCACAGGAATTTTGAATGATTCTGCCTACATGACCTTTTCTGCAGTGAAGTTGTTGTTGGAGAATGTAGGAGGAATTAGAAACTTACTCATTCAATGATGGATTCTCAGGATACCATTAGATAAATATTGCGCCAGAAGACAAACATTAGACAACATTTGTGATAGAATGTGGATGTTATCAGTATAAATTCATGCCTTTTGGATTGAAGAATGCACCAACAATATTTTCTGGAGTAGTAGTAGTTGCATTTTAAAGAAATTCATCCACCCGGTTTCTAGAGAGGTATATACGAGATAGTTGGACAGTATGCAGTTGTTGAAAAACCATGTAGAGGTGTTGAGGTTGATGTTAGAAATATATGCAAGCAGTGTCAAATACCACTAAACATTAATAAGTGCATCCTTGGAACACCCTTTGGGATACTAATGGGACATATAGTGTGTAAACAAGGCACTGGTAGATCTGCCAAAGTACTTTTAATTATTAATCTACCACCACCAAATTAGTATACCCAGGTTAAAACATTGGGACATACAAGATGCTACAAGAGAAATTCCTTAAAAGGGTGTCTTGTGAATCATTTGTGCCAATGGAGAAACTATTAGAAAAGAATGCTTAGAGTTTTAGTGGAATGAGAGGATTGTAAGTGAGTTTGGACACTCTAAAAGAGAAAATGGTAGTAGCACCAATACTAGTATTCCCAATTTGGGAAGAACATTTCATGTACATGTAGATCATCAACCATAACACTTGGAGGCTATTTTGGCACAACCATGAACAAGGGAATTGGACCATCTTATAGAATTTGCAAGACTGACCAGAGTCGGTAGAATTACAGTAATGCAGAGAAAAGAGAACAGCTATGGTCTACGAGCTTTAGAAGTTTAGAAATTACTTACTAGGCAAACATTTCAAGATGTTTAAAGATAATTCAACTCTCAAATACCTAGTAAACAAGCCAATGTTTGGGGGAAATATATGCAGATGGTTATTTCCTTGAGAATTTGTAGATACAAGACTGATCCTGTCAGGATCACCCGATAGACAGGAACCTATGAATATAGAGAGGACAACTACGATGCACAATTATTTACCAGGTCAAGTAGGCAGTAGATAACAAACATCATTCAACACTTGAATTATAGGGACTACACCACAGAATTTCAACTGCTGAGTAGAGAACAAATTAGTAGTCCAAGAAGCTACATACTATCAATTGATTGGGGACACTTATACTGAAGATGGAGACAACATCTTAGAGATGATACATTATTATAACATGAAAGGCTACAGGATTTTGAGGCCCATGAGAATAACAAAGAGTACATTATAAGGGGAAAATCCAGCAGTGTGCCTTCTAAGACTATGGTGGTGTTGTTCCTTAGAAGATTCAAGGACCCTATCACTAGATATGTGATGTATGTTAGAGGGTTGGAAAACCCAACAGGAGGGTACGATGCCCCTAAGACCACAAGTAACCTTAGGTATTCAAAAATGGGAAATACACTTTGTGGGACCAATTAACCCTCAACAAAGAGGTCGAGAACCAGAATTATGTATGTCTGCGACATAGTACCAACAAGATGTTGAGGAAAAACACTAGTAAATATTGTGGTCTTGAGTGTAACACACTTCTTGTTTGACAAGTGATCACTAGATTTGGATGGGATTGTGATGAAGTTATAAGGAACTCACTTCATTGTTTTATCTCGTTAATAAGGCTATGACTGATGATTTTGAAGTCTATCACAAGAATATTGCACCATATCATCCTCAAACAAATGAAACAGTGGAAACTAATAGATCTGAGGCCTGTGACAAGATTATCTGATGTCAAGGAGTGATTAGGACTTGAAGATCTATGATTATTGTATGGGCATATGGGACCATGTAAAAAATTAGCCGGGGCATACACCATTCATATTGGTGTATGGACAAAGCCAGTGGTTACATTAGAAGTTTTGGTACCTAGTCTATGCATTGCAGCGATCACCAACATGACAGAACGAGGTTCAGTAAAAGAAAGGATAAGTCATTTGATGCTCATGGAAGAATATAGGATTCTAGTAGGGTTTCACCAAGAAGTATAGAATGAAATGGACAAATCTTGGCATGATAGACATACTCGAAAAGGAAAATTTTCAGGGGGAGACCTAATTTTGGTGTCTGACAGTGGCTCTTCAACACCGGGGAGAAAACCCGAATGCATTGGTTGGGACCATATAGGTATCTGTGAAGATGATGTAATCATTGAGATTTGGGAGGAACAAAAGATGTCAGAGGAATGATCAGAATTAAATGAAATTGTATATGGACAAAGTAAAACCTCTAACAAAAAAAAAACACACATAGAGACTAACAGGAATTTGCTGATGTAGCAACATGCAGAATTATATGGGTGCAGGACACGGAAGACAACAAAGCGGTTAAAAATAGCAGAGCGATGAAATAAAGAAGTACCACATGCCAAATGAAACAACACCTTGGGAAAACTTAGCACGTTGGAAAAAGGACCAACGGTTAGAAAAGGAGGAAAAGTGGAAGCAACCCGGTTATGACAAATAGGCACCAAATGGCGGTAACTTCTGCAGTTCACACCATTTTCTATAAGGATTGTAGAAATTGAGAAAGCAGAAGCGGAAATTGTATGGAGAGTTAGCAAGAGTTACAGCGAACCAAGCTGCGAGCCGAAAATCATCTTAACCACCATGGCACCACCAAGCTGGGGTGCATCGATCCGATTTATAGAAACCTCAAGAAGAAACCTCGGAGCACCACGATAGCCCACGAGGAGAAGTGATGGCTTGGCTGTCAAATTTGTCAAGTTGGATGAAATCCATTCACCTAATATGGAACCAGTGAGCCCCACACAAGTGGAAACCTAGCTAAATAACAACATTGGCATGGACATTGATATCTTTGGAAATGGAGACCCGGAGCTAGCGGAGGCTAGGATCTGAGGAAGTCTTAGCATACAGCGGAGAATACCTGTGAAGAGCTAAAGAGGGTAAATGGGGATCCCAAACTAGAAAGCCAGCCATGCTAGAATAGTCACACAACAATGCTAAGCAAGAGGGTATAGGTAGAGATGTTACAGTAGGCTAGAGGCATATGTAGAATAATGAACAATGGAGGTTGGAGCTTGATTCAGCAACTGCAACAGGAAAACAACCCATAGCAGATCATCAGGGCAAATAGAAACAACAACCATAGTCTTCTTAGTACATTACGGAAGGGGTCGCATAATACCTAACCTTTTGGATGCATGGAGAAACCTGATACTTGGACCTGATCTCGGTAAGCGTGGACAAGTTCCATGAATTCTAAAGCAGGGATGATTTAGGGGCTAAATTTGCTCATGGGCTAATTTTCCATGGTTTTCCCAAAATGAGATTCGCTATTCTAAAATGATTTGCCCAAATTCTAGGATAAAATTATTTTACCTTAAAATCACCAAAATTTTATCTGAGACTATATAAAAATCCTTAGAATTTGAATATTTTACAAAAATATCGTAAAAATTTATAGTTGGCATGAAGGATTAGTAAGATTAAAACCAAGGTTTCTACATTTTAAAATAGAATTTCAATCTAGAATTAATCCACATTGTAAAGGAAATTCTACCTGGACAATGTGGGTACATGACCCTTCGATGATCCAATTTTTCAACCAAATACATGACCCTTCGATGATCCAATTTTTCAACCGAAACAGTGGGTAGTCGAACTGGCCAACACCGGGATTCTAAATCTGTTGGATATCCCACATTTTGTAAGGGGTCACAACGTAAAAAACTACGTTAAACAACTGATGGAAGTCACCCATGGAGGTTACCTATGGGTGGAAGAGCCTGTCTCTATAGAAGTAGAGCCTGTCTCTATAGAAGTAGAGCCTGTCTCTATAGAAGTAGAGGTGTTTGTTGGGTCAAGCTTTCCACAACCCAAAATATAGGGGAGATGTGTAATTCCTTAGGTGCTCAACCTTGTGTCTATTTAAATAATATGGACTTTAATGTAAAAATTTAAAAACACACACACACAATTAGGTTTAATTAAAAATATTATGATACATGAGCAATCTTGGTGTCTTAGTTGTGCTCTATGGGAAAGACTTAAGAAAAGTTTTAAGTGAGATACAATTTGTAAACTATTATAAGTATAACAACTACATTGAAATTATAAGACTTATGTTTGCAATATTTTTTCCTTTTTTCAATATTAACAATATTTCTTGTTGCCTAGAAGTGCATCCATGCATGATGATGTGCACTATTGTGGCATCACCTATAATTATATTGCTATAAAGATAGTAACTATTATTTACCGGCTTTGTATTTAAATGGAGAAACAAAGATACCTTAATCAAGGTGCTTTTTGAATTAGGGTTTCATGTTCATAAACTTTGTTGGGTTTTTAGGGTTTCCCAAGTTAAAATAGATTTCAAAAGTGTTTGATATGGAAGCTTAGAGTTTAGAGGATAATTTAACATTACTTTTAAGAAATCCTAACAATTAACCATACATAGAACTTTTCTTCATTTATTAATATGAACAATAATTTATAAACTTGAGAGAGAACTCAACTTTTGAGAAAAATATGGAATCATTCCAACAGACTATGGAATCTTTCTAACACTTTCACATTCGACATTGAAAATGAAAAGGAAGTAAATGTGCATCATACTTAATGTTTTGATACTTAACAACCTCTACAATGTAAGACTATGATAAACAACAGGGTATACTTGCATGTTCCGTTATTAACAGTACAACAAAGCACTACGATGTAAATATTTTCTGTGAGTTAAGTGATTTTCTTTAGCGGAATTGAGGGACAATAAAAACTATGGCCAGAGAAAAATCTTGATATATCATGCATACTCGACATCA
>SNQJ01S0184756.1:5656-24475 GCA_010110895.2 Picea sitchensis
CTTGCACTCTTATTTAATGGGTGCACCTTCTTAATAATAGTTCATGATGTAGGTTGACGGTACTAATCCCAAGGCTATGGGTGCACCTTCTTAAGAATAGTTCATGATGTAGGTTGATGGTACTAATCCCAAGGCTAAGAGCAGATCTAGAGTTTAGATTTATTTTAGTTAAGGCATTGTTGTGCATGTGTCCACATTCATTGTACCTCCTAATCTATAAAAGAGAAGGTAGGAGAATATGTATTATTGATTCAATTTTTCAGACTTGGAAGCACGAGATGAAGGGTAAGTTTTTAAGTTTTATGTATATTTTCTAGAGTAAAACAATTATGTGATTTGAGTTTCATATTTATGTACTTGGTGCTACTTTCTTAAGTTTTATGTATTTCAATTCAGAGTAAAAATTAGAATGAAATTTCGATAAATATTATTTTTTCTATTTTCCTAGGTGTTGGTTGTAGAGATTGATTATCTTCTTGATTCAAATGTTTGTTTCAACCGTGCTTGGACCCCATTCCCTAACGAGGGGTGTGGGGAAGCTTCCCCCCCCAGAATTGTCACTGGGGGGGGGCACGATCTAATGGTCAATATGGATTGTTCATTATAAGGTCACAAATCTAACGATAGAAGTTATTTTAGGGTTTTTTTCCCTAGAAGGCAACCCTCTTTTATGAGGGAATTGTATTACAGCTATGTATGTGTGTGAATATTGTATTCTGAGAGAGGAGACTGTGATAGAAAGAAGAGTAAGTTACAGTGGGTGTTTTGTAGGTTGTATGCCTTCATTTGCTAGATAATAATAAAGGAAGGACCTAGCAATTTCTCTAGTGGAGGTAGCCCACACTAGGTGAACCACGTATATCTGTGTCTCTATTGTATTATGTATCTTCTGTGTTTTATTTCTACATTTGTTTTATTTTATTGATCCACGATACTATTTTTCTAACAACTGGTACCAGCGTGAAAGGTAACTCAAGGGTTCCTGGTTCAAGTGAGAGCAATGGTAGAAGATGGAAATTTTAGGGTCGAGAAATTTAACGACCAAAAATACCAGTTATGGAATATGTAGATGGAAGATCATTTATTTGTATCCACCTATTAGTGATAGTTGGATCCCGCTCATTCGGGAAAGAAGATAGTAAAATCTTGATCCCTAGGACTCAAGAACTTGCCAATAATGGGTTTTAACCTAATTTCTCCCCTAGACTATTAAAATTAAAAATTAATCTTATTTAATAACTAAACTAACTTAATTAATACCAATAAACATCATTAATTTTTTTATGATTTCTTACCTTAATCTCCTATAAAATTTGTTACCACTATTAAAATTAATCTTAATTTAAAACTAAATAACATAAAACATTAATAATAATAATATTAATATTACCACTATTAAAATTAATCCTAATTTAAACCTAAACTAGCATAAAACATTAATAATGCTTCACTTTGTTTTTATCAATACAAGATAGAATTTATTATTAATTTTTTATATTAAATCATAGGGTTTCACATAGCCGACATTTAGGTTTCCTCTGCTCCACTTTAGTATTTATTAGGGTTCTTCTCTTTAATTTTTCCTTAGGATTTTATGTACTAAAGATGGATCATGTTGTGGATCCGAAACATCGACAAACAATCGAGAATACTGTTGTTCTTCTGAAAACTTCTGAATATTGATTCTTCTATCTCTTTAGCTTCTATAGGAGTGGATACAACATTATGGCATCATAGGATTGGACACATGAGTGAGAAGGGGATGCAGATACTTCACAAAAGAAATTTGTTGCCAGATCTTGAACAAATTGATTTGGATTTATGTGAGCATTGTGTCTATGGAAAACAGAAGAGAGTCAGATTTCTCAGAGTCGGAAAAGAAAAGAAGAGTGAAAGGTTAGAGATTGTGCATACAGATGTATGGGGACCAAATCATCTATCATGTCTTGGTGGCTCTCATTATTATGTTAGTTTTACTGATGATGCAACTAGAAAAACATGGGTTTATTGCATTCGACAAAAATATGATGTTTTTTACACTTTTAATAAATGGAAAGCTTTGGTTGAGAATGAGACAGGAAAAAGGTTGAAGTGTCTCAGATAAGAAAATGGAGGTGAATACTCTGGAAATGCATTTGATGATTATTGTTCATAAAATGGGATTCGTAGAGAGAATACAATCCCAGGAACACCAAAAGAAAATGGTGTTTCAGAAAGGATGACTAGGATAATCATGGAGCATTCAAGGAGTATGAGTTTGCATGTAGGCTTTCCCTTACAATTTAGGGCAGATGTTTTAGATACTGCTATTTATTTGATAAATAGAGGACCTTCAATTTATTTGGATGGTGGCATTCCAGAGGAGGCATGGACAAGTAAAAATGTAAACTATTGATTTATGAAGACTTTCAGTTGTGAAGCATTTTTCCATATTGATAACAAAAATAGAACAAAGATTGAAGCAAAATCCAATAAGTGTACCTTTATTGGATATGTTGTTAATGATTTTGGTTATCTCTTATGGGATTATGAAAATGACAAAACATTAGGATTAGATATTCCATATTCAATTACAAGGTTATGTATAAAGATCATATGTAGGGAAGGAAACAGGAAGAACAAAAACCAAAATACACAGTACTTTATGACATCACTGAAAAATAAATTCCAAAGGTACCAGAAAATCAAAATGTACAACAATAAGAGCAACAGGTACCTCAAAATCCTGCAAGTGTTTTTAGAAGATATACCAGGTTAAGTAGACCCCTTGAATGATACTCTCCTTCATTGTATTATTTATTGTTGACTGATTTTGGTGAAGCAAAAAATATTATTTATTCATTGTATTATTTATTGTTGAAGGAGTGGGAGCAAGGTATGAAAGAGGAAATGGATTCCTTGGTAAATAACCATACTTGGGACTTGGTTCAGTTTCTTACAGAAAAAATATCAATGTAGAATAAATGGGTTTACAGGTTGAAGGAAGAAGATGGAGGCAAAAATCGGTACAAGGATAAACTTGTTGTAAAGGGGTTTGCACAAAAGAACATATAGATTTTGATGAAATATTTTCTCTTTCTGTTAAAATGACTTCAATTAGGGCTATTTTAATTCTTGTGGCGGTAGAAGATTTGCATCTTGAACAATTATATGTAAAAACATCTTTTCTCCATGGGGATTTGGAGGAAGATATTTATATGCAGTAGCCACAGGGCTATGAGGTCAAAGGAAAGGAGAATTTGGTATGCATGTTGAAAAAGATCTTGTATAGCCTAAAGAAAGCTCCAAGGCAGTGGTATTTGAAGTTTGACAGGTTTATGATAGAACAAGGTTGTAGTAGATGTCATTCTGATCACTGTGTTTATTTTAAAAGGCTATAAAATGGAAGCTATATTATCTTGCTATTGTATGTAGATGACATGCTTGTTGCAGTGTCTAATATGTAGGATATAAATGTGCTCAAGAATAAATTAGATAATTCATTTGCGATGAAGGATTTGGGTGATGAAAAGAAAGTCATTGGTATGAGAATAATAAGAGATAGGAAAAATTGAAAATTGACATTGTCTCAGGGTGAGTACATAGAGAAGGTGTTGGAGAGGTTTAGAATGCAGAATGCAAAACCAGTTAGTACACCTTTGGCCAACCATTTTAAATTAACTAAGTAAATGTGTCCTAAGACACATGAGGAGATAAAATACATGTCTATCGTCCCTTATTCATTAGCAGTTGGCAGTTTGATGTATGTGATGGCTTGCACAAGACCAGATATTGTACATGTAGTGGGATTTGTGAGAAGGTATATGAAAAATCCAAGTAAACAACATTGGGAGGCGGTTAAGTGGATTCTTAGGTATTTGGGAGGTATTGCTACTCATTCATTATGTTTTGGAGGTTCAAACATTGTTCTACAGGGTTATTTCCTTTACTTTTCCTTTACTTAGGATTTTTTCCCAAAATTGTATTAATACTGCAAAACGGTTTCCAAAACTACCTGTCCAACAAGCCCCCAACACTCACCTGTGGCTCGTCTCGAGCCACTTAGGAATTTTTCCTACTCTTCCGTTGTGAAATGAAATTTTGAGAGGCAACATTTTCTACCTCCGACTCTTTGATGATTGTGGCCTATGTTGTTGTTATCTTCTCTGCTCCCTGTGCAGTCTAGTTTGTGAGTTTGTCCTCTGGTTCAATCCTTGCTTGTTGGTCCTTACCCTACACTGTGGAAAATTTTCCAATAACCCTCACGTCCTCTTCTTGCAGTGGTACCAGTCTCTGTTGAAGGATATTTTTCTGATCCCTCATTCTATCTACTTCTAATTGTGCCTATCACAGAGCCAAAATGGCTAACATACACTCCACTGGTGGTAGTGTAGCTTCCCTCTTTGCTACCTAGTGCACCTGTTCTTGAGATTTTCTTAGCTTGGCCTCTATGGTCTTCATCTCTGGATATTTTATAAAATATGTCCACACATGTGCATTCTCGTCACAAAGTTTTGCGTATTTCCCCTCTATCTTCTTAATGTTTGTAACTACCATGGTTTCCATTGTCTCTCTTCCTTTGTGCACCTATGGTGGTGATCCTGGCGTGCTTCGTAGCTTAAGTTATTCTATTTTTGATCAGAAGCTCTTATTGACTTCACTGATCGTCTGAACTTGCTCCTCCATAGTAGCTTCGACTACTAGGGGAAATTTCAGAATTGTTTTATATAGTTTCGGGATGGCTTCTTGTGTCTTTTGCGCCATGCTCCCAACTTCATCCTTTTTCCTTTAACGCTTTCCTGACCTTCTCCCCCTATTCCTTGTTCATTTTTGGGTGTGCTTCTTCACAATAAGCCTTAGAGTTTCTTCCTTCTCCCTCTTGAAGGCCCCTTCCTGCCTAATAGCGCACTAAGTTTGAACGGTGGCATTGGGGGTCTTGTTTCCCATGGCAAGGACATCGTTTCTATCAGGTGAAATAATTATGTTAAGCCTCCTCTTCCTGTAATCATCTTCTTTGTCGATAATTCGTTGAGGTTTCTTGAGTTCGAGATCATCCTCCTCTTTGACTAGGCCTCTTATAAAATCCTTTAGCATTAATTTGGGCATCGTATACGAGGTCAATTTCCGGGAAACTTCTCTTTCAGTGGGATCTTGATTCATTTCCTTCTCATTTACTGGCATAGAGTGTTTGTAACCCCCAAACCTGTTACTTTTTTCATTCAAATCTACGTGAAAATTTATGTTGAAAGTGACGTGATCTCCTGTACGTGGTATGCTCTCAGCGCACAAGTATTTTTCCCTAGCTAGCTCTGAAAATGGTTGTTCATTGGTAATGTATTGATCCACAAAATTGAGGTCAATTGTATTTCCATGCATGTCTCCTTCCCTACTCAACCTAGGTGGGACCGGTGGTACTGCTAGTGGATATTTCCCCATTCGTCTTGGGTGTCAAGTTCCTTACTAGCACTATGTCTATACTCTGGTAGTTGTACAACAACCCTGTTCTCCAATTCTCTCTAGTTCGCTCTATTTTCTCCCATTGGTATGCAAGAATGATTTACACTTAACAATCTTCTTATGTTTTTGTGCTTTTGTTCCAACCGTACCTGTCTTATCCCATCTTAACTAACTTTTCCAATCCACCACCATGGTTGGTGAATTTCTCCATAATTGCATCTTAATTAAAAACTCCATCGTGTGATTTTCCCCACGTAATGTCGATCTATCGTGATTTCTTGCATATTTACCATTTAAGACTTATATGACTCTTTTATGACCTGTCACTCCCGCTTCATAACCGTCATTATCGTGCTTTAATGCTTTAACGGTCTTGTCATTTCCAAGTTGTGCACTGGCTCTTTGTTGTCTTATATGTGTCTCATATCCTAAATTGGCACAATGTTATTCTAAAGTATGATGACCATTCGTTCTATGAAAGTTCTTATGCTATGGTACTCGAACACTCTTTTTCTTTTTAATATATCTACTTTTTATTTGATTTTCTTCCTCTTTCCCCTTTTTATTTGTTTTACCTTCTCTTTCTTGCCTACTATGGTACAACTAATATAATACATGTGGTCTGGCAAAGCCTATATTACTGTGCAACCTGTCAGTCGTTTGTATAGAATTTCAACCAAATTCCATTCATCATTCCTTCCAAGACTTCTCCATTCAAGGTTTCTCACCGCACAACACCTGTCTTTGTTACTTGTTGAATCACATAAGGTCCTAACCAGTGCAATCCAAAATTTCCTAGATGCTACAAAACTTTGTTGTCATAGAGTAGTACCAGATCTCCTACATGAAACATCTTTTTCTTAATGTGTCAATCATGCCAAGCCTTCTCTCTGGATTTCTAAACCTACTGATGGAATCGTGTGACAAACTGATCCTCCTCAAGATTTACTAATTGTGCCAACGTCTCCTCTATTGCACCAATGTATGATAGCTCCGTGATTGTTGCAATGCGCAGGCTAGGAAAAATAATATCCATCGACATTACTACTTCTTGCCCATAGACCAACCTAAAAGGTGTTTGTCCCATCAACTTCTTACTTGTAGTCTTGTAAGCCCATAATACTGCAGGAAATCTTAATTCCCAATCATCTCTCCCTACATTGAAAATATTTGTCAAGGCATTCTCCAAGATATCATTAAAATATTCCATGGTTCGATTGGCCTAAGGGTGATATGGGGTTGTAACATACCCAACCACCCCCAAGCCGGGCTATTCCACTTCAAGCCCGCTCTCAAAATTCTTTCAAATCTTAATCTATCATTTAATTAAAAAAGATGAGTGAAGTATTCACATGCATAGATCAAGATTCATGCTACAACATAGGTAATGAGACATATGTCATGCACAACAATAACCAACAAGCATGCATACCATGGATACAAAATTCATAGATAAGTAAATACACAACATAATAAATACACAAGTAAATAGAACCATAACAAAGAGAACCTATATTTCATAAAATGGATCACCAATTGGCTGCAGACCAAGGCCGTTCCACCCAACCGTAGACACTGTTGTTCCAAGTCTCAACAACAATGTCACCCCTGTTACACATGATTTTGGTCATCTTGGTGATGTATTAACAATGGTGTACTCATTCTCCCAACAAGAACTTTCTCCTGAGAAAAGTGGCATTTATCTCCTTCCAGAAAACATATTTTCAAAGTGAGTTCGCAGGCTGCATATGTCCTAGGGTGCAATAATGACCCATTCTCGTAGACCACCTTCATCTAGGGTGCGAACTTCTTGCAGGTTTCTCTATACACAGGGTGCAAACTTGTTTTTAAGCTTGGAAAAGAGAAGAAGTCTAGAGGGTTCTAGAAGGGAATCTTCTAGAAAATGAGTTGGCATTCATATGGTTGTCATTTTACTGGCTTCTCTGATTTGGTGGGATCATTCTCATCCATGTAACCATCTCACCCTCTCCTATATATTGAAAGGATTCTCATGGAAAAGGTTAAGCAAGATTAATTGAAGAATTGGTGAAGGAATTGTGTGAAGAACCCTGCTTGAACAAAAGATTGGAGACTCTAGTAGGTCTATCAAGAGGAATTGGATCTTCTTCATGAAAGTTCAAGAACAAGTGTGTGTGTTGGAACCAAGATCCACTGAAAGGAAGCTTGCGACATCAAGGAGATCAGGTTGTCTCTTCTACTTTCAATTAATATGATACAGCGACATGCCCCTTTCCCATAAAGTCATTCTTACTTTATTGTGTAATTCCTTGATCATATGCATAAGTTGACATTGAATACACTGTGCTATCTTCACTTTGGTTGGTTTGTGTTGTCTTGGACTTGACCTCACGAGAGCGCCAGAGTGAAGCAGGAGCAACAGAGACCTAAGTAAGCGATACAAAGGTATGTCACTTGTTCTTCCTTACTAGCTAATTCAATGGTCGTAACTTAGGGAAAGAGTCATGTCCTGTCCTATTTTGTTCTAGATCCAGGTGGATCTAGGGAGATCTGTTAGTGTCCACACCTACCGATTAGTCTGATAACAACCCTCGAGCTAGGGATATGAATCCAGAAGGACGGTTCTGAAGGTCACTAGGATTCCCAAACTAGTCAACACTCAATCTCTCATAGGATTCTCAGCACCTAGAGTAGTTCAAAGTGCACCAGCTCTTTCCTACCCAGCTTGCACAACCCAAGAGAATGGACCCCCTTCTCTGCCACGTAGTCCCTCAGGATCTCGATCTCCTTCTAGGGCTCCAGTGCATCTGATCAAGAATCTCCATGCTGAGACTCTCAGGATTCATAAGTATGAGAAAATATGAACACAGGCCAAATAATATCAGACATGTAGGCCCTAATTCATGGTTGGAATACACCAACAGTCTCTATAGCCAACAAAACCATGACTCCTCTTCAAAAATTCAGTTTCCCTTCCCAAGCCAAACGCAAATGAGGAGAGACAATTGGGTGAATATAATGAGTGGTGAGAGAACAAGATGAAAGGTGAGTTCAATGAATAAACGAACAATGAGTGAGTGAGTGAATGAGTGAAGAAGAAGCAACCTCTACAATAGACCAAAGATGGGTTTTTGTAATTCTTTGAATTAGGGAAGCACTTGGACTTCCCCCCCAAGAAGCTCATGTAACTTTTATTCTCCATTAAAACAAAAATGGGTAAATAAAATATAAAATAAATACTTAGCCCCTCAAGCCCCCCTCTCTTGTGGAATAATAGCCCCCTATAACTCTTGTCCTTGTCCGTCTAGCAGCCAGTGATGTATTTATTATTAATAATGATCGAAACATTACATTCCCTAGGAACATTAGCATATTTTAATTTTTTGGGCACTTTGGACCCTCATCAATTAACAAAATACATTATTTAATATGGGGCTCAGAACCGGGGTATTACATTCCCCTCCCCTTTATTTTGGCACTGTCCTCAGTGCACATACAAAACATAAATAAAAATTTAAAAATCTATTCAAAAGGTTGTGGGTACTCTTCCCGCATGGGATCTTCATTCTCCCAAGTAGACTCTTCAATACCATATCAAGTCCACTAGACTTTTACCAGCTCTATAACTCGATTTCGAAGCATTTTGACTTTTCTGTCCAATATTCACATTGGTTGGACTTGAAAGTCTCCCTCTACCTCTACCTGAATCAGATGCCAATCAATAACGTGGTTAGGATCATGTGCATATATTTTTAGAAAAGAGACTGGAAATACATTATGCACATTGATGGAAGAAGGCAATGCAAGCATGTATGCAACTGGCCCTTTTCTGTCCAATATCTCAAATGGACCACATAATATGGCTACTAGCTCTATACAACTACCCAATTTCAAAGAGCTCTTCTTGGGCTTCATTTTTAAAAGCACATGCTCCCCCACTTTAAATTCTCTAGTTGTCATGTTATTATCTCCATAAATTTTTTGTCTATCTTGAGCTTCCTATAAATTCTACTTAATCTTAACCATCTGGGAGCTTCCTATAAATTCTACTTAATCTTAACCATCCAGCCTTCCATTTCCTTTTGAGCAATTTCGCCAAAGGACCACTATTCATTGGGTTGTCCCAACTCATTGAGTATTGACGTACCATACAAAGCTTCATATGGGCTCATTTCAATGAATCTTGATACCCATTATTATAGGAAAACTCCAACCAAGTGCAAGTAATATTCCCACTATATGCCACCTTATCCATCACATACATTCTCAACATCTCAAATTACTTGGTTGAATCTCTCTCAGATACATATCTTACCACATGGATGGTATGTGTTGGACGCTTTGAAAGCTTAACGATGAATGTTATGCTCACAAATGATTGCCAAGTCTTATTATTGATCTATATTAATAATATACAAGTAGGTGGTACCCCTTGTTTAACTTGGTTCTACTATGTTGGATAAGCAATGCTTATATTTTGGTTGTCTATGTGTTGGTTGAGACACAGTTTTCTACAACTCATTTGCTTCAAATCATGGTTGTTACACATTATTTTCACAATCTCTTTATGACCACATTAATGATGTAAACCTATCCTTTTCTTTAGAAGGATCACTGCCCCTGAATCCCTCAAGAAGAATGAAGATACATTTTCTAAGAGAGATGGAATTATACTTTTCCTTTGTCAAAACCTTAGAAGCGGATCGCTGCACCTTGCTTAGTTTTAACTATAAGGAAGATCTAGGACGGTCAAGTGTTGGGTAACTAATAGCTAATCCCCGCGACATCATCGCATTTTCTCAAGCAAGTGTGCGAAGGATTTTCGTGTGAAGGAAAAAGATGAATTTCTCAAGTGTTCTAGAATAGAAGCTTCGAGGATGAGGTGGCCTCCAATCGATTTGATTTGAGTCTTTCCCCATCTCTTGGATCATCCTCTAACTGCTATTGTGGAGCCTCGACATTCTTCCGGGATTCAAAGGTCTTGTGTTTTTCAGCCGGGTTTATATCCCATGAAGACTTTACACCCATAAGTATGTACACTCTTCCATGTGGGTGAGTGCAGAGGGGGGTTACTCCTTTTGTGGGGTCTGGGGGCAAGCAGGACCTTGAAGGAAAAATTCCCTTGTAAAAGTATATATTGTAATTTCATTGTAAATCTAGGACCTGCTCATTATAAGGTCAGCTGCATCTAATGGTAGAAATTATGCTAGGTTTTTCCTAAAAAGAAGGCAACCCTCTTATGAGGGAAATGTACGCGGTTGTGTATCATGGCTTTACTAATAAATTCGAGAGAGGAGACTCCGAGAGAAAGAAGATGAAGCTACAATGGGTTTGTTCTCGTAGGTTGCATCCCTTCATTTGATGGATAATAATAAAGGGAAGGAACTGGGTAATTTCTAGTGGATTTAGGCCTACACCTGGTGAACCATGTAAATCAGTGGTCTCTAATAGTAATTGTGTATCTTTGTGTTTTGTTTCCTCAGATTTGTTTTATTTTATTGCTCCACGCCTTGGTTTTATAACATCAAACCTCCTCACCATATCATTTTAATCCTATAAAAGGAGAGGAGTTCCTCATGGGGAAAGTTGGATGGAGTTCGCTAGTGCTTAGTTGGAAAGTTATTGAGTTTTGTAGCTTGAGTTTTGAGCTTTTTGTATGTTGGCTTTGAGTTTCTTTGTCAAGATAGATTGTTGATCTCAAAGATTCGAGAAGTATGGTCAATTTTATTATCTGGACAAATCAAGTAAGTGTGACACAACCGACCTCCCCTAGTTTCACCCCCGAAATAGACTAAAATAAGACATAATATAAAACTTTCCCTAAGTTTTAATTATCACATACATAACTAACAAGAGACAAATGGCATACCTTTTAAATATTGTTTGTCCTTGCTAGTGTCATCCTCACTCTGTTCTAAGGCTTATGGGATTATGAACCTATAAAAATAATAATAAGCCAACATAACTATAATTAATATAAAAAAAAAAAAAAAAAAAAACCTATGTATGTGATCATGAGTCAAGTACAATAAAATAAGACCAATTTTATGGGAAAGAAATATATTGTTGTATTAGAAATATGAAAAGGAGAATACAATTGATGCCTTTGATGTTGTAAGGTCCTTCCAACCTGTTTCCTACACACCACAGACTAATTACTTGGTTTCATTCTCCAAGGGAGAATGGGGTCAACAGGTAGAAACAAATCGGGATTGCTAGAAAGTAAATCCTATTAACGCCTACATTTATCATTGATATAGAATCTATCATGCTAGGGAAATTCCTCCTTCTTACGTGGAACCCTCCAAGTACTGAGGTTATCCTTTTTGATTTGGGTGCACTAACTGGACCTCATCTCCCCTCCCACATTCCTTTCAATACAGTTTCTATGGTTGAGACATTCCTCATGCGTCGATAGATGAAGGTTCATCCGCTAGTATTTTGTCCTTCTATTTCTTGGCAAGCTTTGGGTTATCCTCTGTGCTCATACGTTGTAGAATCTGTTAGTTTTTAACAAAAGAACCAATCACCCTTTATGGGTCCTTCCTCATTTTACCGTAACTTTGGGAGGGAAAATTGCCCTTATTGGCCATGGTATTCCAAGACCCTTGATTTTGATTTACTCTTTGGAGAGATTAGTTATGCTATGAAAGCTATTGTGTACACTCTTTTCATGTGATATCTTTCCCTCACAATGGAAGAGTTGTGACGCATCAACTTTCATTCATTGGTCTTTAACTGACCATCAACCAAATGACCTCCCTAAATGGTTCTTATATTCGGGACGTTATTCACCACCCACCTCATTACAAGTCAATTATGTGGCATTATCTCCCATTCCTTCAGCTGTTGATGCAGATAAGCCTCTCATTGTAAGCTCATTCTCTTATGACTTAGATCCTGTAGTTGACATGGTGATCTCTTTGATAGGATTATTACAAACCGACCTCTTCACCCCTTGTTGGGCGACCATGACATGTGTTCTTCCAGAGTGTGTTTCTTCCACAAGTGAAGATATCTTGGAAGCCATGACCAAGTTTTGTCCCTTGGATATGGCAGTCCCTTCAGAGCATTGTCCCTTTGGAAGTCGCACTGGGTTAAGAAGAGAGTCTTGGTTCTGATTTCAATCTCTAATAAAAAATGGAAACAAAGCTATGAACATGGTTTTCTGATTTCAAGCTCTATTAAAAAATGAAACCAGCTTTGAGCATGGTTTTCAAATTTCAAGCTCGCTAAAAATGAAACTATCTACGAGCATAGTTCATGTTTCAATGCCGAGCTTATAAAAATGAAATAGAGGTCTAGTGATTGAACCCTCGATTCTCAAGCATAGTTCTTGTTCCAGTGTAAATCTCGTTAAAAAATGAAAACAGTTTCCCTTTGTTTGAGTCAAGCCCCTTCAGTATTTGAAGCTTCATTTCATCTCATATTTGCAAATTGGATCTAAAACAAAGTTTTGGGGGGGCATTTGCTACGTACCTTTGGAATTTTCGCTGAAGTTGCTTACCAGTTCTCAAGCTCGTATTGGCACCAACCATCCCCGCGGTTATGAGTTGGGAATTCCAAGCATAGTTTTCTATAGTTCAAACTTGTGTAAAAATGAAACCAATTCCAAACATAGTTTTTCACTATTTAAGGCTTGTGTAAAAAATGAAACTAGTTCCAAGCATAGTTTGTTTAGTTTTAAGCTTGTGTGAAAATAAAATCTATCCCAAACATAGTTTTGTTTTGTTTAATCTTGCATAAAAATGAAAAAAATCCCGAACTCTCGGGCCTTTGTTCTTTCTCGCTCATAAATACCCTCGAATGTAAATCCGCAAAATTTCATCACTTTCATAATCGTAAGGTTATACAAAAAGGAACCCTCTGGAGTCATCAAGCTCTTTTCGTATTCTCTAAACATGAAAATATGGTTGAGCGATATTGTTCATTTCATGTTCAAGTAAAGTATTTGAAGAAAACTTCCGTTGAGCTTATAGTTTATCTCTTTTTTGGTCCCATTAGACTACTTTTGCACAAAAGGACATTTTTTAGTTTCCTTTATTTTTAGACTCTCTAAATATGAAACCAATCGAAGTTTACTTTCTTTGGACTCATAGTAAAACAAACATCAAAAGGCTCATATAATCAAACCACTCCTTCTTAGGGTTTTTTAAACATACCGAGGTGACTTGTCCGAAGGATGAGCTTATATGTACAAGAATATGTTATCCTCCTCAATTTCGCGTAAAAATAAAGAGGTACTCACGTAGAAAACTGGGAAAGAAATGTATCTAAACCTGTATTCTATGGAATATTCACTTGAACATGACACCCTTTCACCACTTTGTGTCTAGGTTGGAAAATCCACTTTGTCTCTTGGATCATATTCCTTTATAAGATTACATTTTGGTCTACAATCCCTTTTGCTGAGTAAGTGTTTCCAAGACAATTTTCAAGTCGTCAATATGTTCAAAGTTCAACCCGAAAGCCTCTATTGTGTCGCCATTTTGTAATCCTAAGCTTCTATTGTATCAACCATCTTTGAGTCACCCCTAAATCACTTATTACTTTTGATCTACTCAAATCGCTTTTACCCATTCTTCGTGTCATTGATGGAGGATACATTAAGGTCTTCCTATGATGAGTCTTTTCCCCGAGTCAATTCAACAACTCATTATCTAGGAATTAAACTTATAAACTACTTTACCTTTGAACTTGCATGCCTTTAATGGCGTGTTTCCCTCGCCGGCTGGCCAGTTTTTCATCATTAACTCGAATGGTGTGATTCCACCAAGTGTTCGAGCTCAACTCATTGATTCACATTCGCTGGATTGTACTAGTGTACCTTGGGAGTCATTGACATTAATGGTGATTTCCTCACACTTGTTAACAAAAGATTCACCAATGACCGAAGAATCAAGTGGTTTCTACCATTTGATTTCAACACATGGTATTCACATGGTTAGATCTGTATCATAGAGTGGTTGAGATGAAGACCATGAATCTTTTCCTCGATGCATTCAAGCCAGGTTGGAGTATATTCAGATTGCTTTGCATAGATCCACAATGTATGTCTCATGCATGCATGTTCAAATTTGAGTCTTTAATGCATAGATCCACAAATGTATTTTTTGGTGGCTATGTCCAAATTTGAGTCATAATGGCATGTATCCATCCACAAAGTGTATGTTTTGTGTCCATGACTTGTCTTACTTGACATGGATCTTTGCATGTCGACATTTATTCTTTGATTCATTTGTATTATGAGTATGGGAATTCCTACCCTCAATGATGAATATATTAGTGTAATCAGATTTCTTGTTTTTTATGGTGTTTCTGACCGAATGGTTCCTTGCTTCCCACAAACTTCTCGAAAAAGTATTTCAGCTATGACTCGCTCTAAATTCATACTTTGGGGGGCTCCATTGTTACACATTATTTTCTCTTCACACTTAAGGAACGCTAATGATGTAAACCTATCCTTTGTCTTGAGAAGGATCAATGGCCTCAATCCCTAAAGAAGAAATGAAACATTTTCCAAGAGAGATGAAATTATACTTTTCCCTTGTCAAAAAAACTTAGAAAAAGGATCATTGAACTTTCTTAGTTAAGGGTGCAACGACATAGTATCCCTCAAGAGGGTTGCAACCACAAGCACCGCAATGTCATCGGGTTTTCTTAGTGTTGTTGCGAATGACTTCATACTAAGGAAAAGGGGAATTCCCCTTTGGAAAGTTCTAGAATAGAAGCTTAAAGGGTGAGGTGGCCTCTCGATTGGTTTGACTGAAGTCAAGGCCCCCCGATCTCTTTGGGATCATCCTAACCTCCCTCACACTATCTCTTTCATCTCCATAAAAGGAGAGGAGTACTCATGGGGAAAGTTGGATGGATTTGGCTAGTGCTTGGTTGGAAAGTTCTTGAGTTTTATAGCTTGGAGTTTTGGAGCTTGTATGTTGGCTTTGAGATTTTATTTGTCAAGATAGATTGTTGATCTTAGAATCCATGGAGAAGGAGTGTGTGGGAATCAAGGGACTATTGGAAGGGACCTACAACATAAAGGCATCGGTTTTATTCTCCTTTTTATATTTCTAATACAACAATATATATATTTCTCCGCAAATTGGTCTTATTTGATTGTATGACTCCTTGATCACATTACATAGGTTTTGCTTTCGAGTATACATTGTCGCTTCACTTAGTTGGTTTGTGTTTTTTTTTACAGGTTCAATATCCCATAAGTCTTGGAACAGATCGAGGATGACACTAGCAAGGACAAATGACATTTAAAAGGTATGTAATTTATCCCTTGTTAGTTAGTATGTTTGATAATTAAAACTTTACTTGAAGTTTTTGTTGGCATATTATTATGGGCATACAAGGCATATTTGTTTGTCATTGATGGCAAGCTTAATGGCCTATTAAGCATTTTTTCATTGATGGCAAGCTCACTCGATGATGACGTAACAAGAGAAAGTGGCAAGACCAAGAAGCGCAACGATGATCGCATGTAAAGACGTATACGTAAACCTGTGAGCTCAAGGAAGCAACTCATGGAAAAAAAATCACAAAATGCAAAACCACAACTTAATTCCATTTCGTAGTTTTGGATACTGGGAGTTGAGGTGTCAAGGACACTCTCATCTACAAGAATGATGAAATCGCTAAATGTGAAAGATTAGAGCATGCCAAAGACTCCATTTCATATTTTCATAGACCAGGAAATCAAATATCAAAGGAACTTTAACCCTTGAAGTAGCTTAACCCCAAAATCCAAAAATAGACACATCAAAAAAAGACTCCATTTGAGTTTCATTAATCGAAATCAAAGATCAAAGGAACTTTAACCTTTGAAGTAGCTTAACCCCAAATCCCCAAACGGCATTAATACATCAACAAACCACGCCGAAACCATAATGTACGGCGACATGTGTGGTACAACCGCAATGAAAGTGTCAAGTTGATTCAACATTTCGTGCACATGTAAGTTTAATGAATCGAGTGACATCGCGGGCAAATATTCGACACGCAGCCATCCACGCAGGACGCCGCCAGTTTATGTCACATCGAACTTACTGGTTTTACATAGCAGCCATAAACTAACATCACAAAGTCTCAACTCAAATGCCGTAAAGGGACTATTGTGAGTCTCGGAAACCTGAAAGGAAAAACTCTAAAATCCTCAAGCCAATCGTCCATCTCATTGGGTTATGTGAACTGTCCGATAACTTTGGAGATTTTGTGATCATGAATTTTATAATGTTGGAGTCAATGATGACTAAGGAAAATGCCAAAATCTCGCTTCACCACCGATTAAGAAAAAGAAATGGATTAGATTATGAAGTTTGTGGACCTGCTGATATGGCCCTACCGGATTGCTAATTTTGAGTGTCGGTAGACACCCTTCTCACCGGTGGAATGCCGAATGTTGAAATGCCAAAATGAGAAAACACCTTTTGGTGTATCGTGGTCACCGCCGCTGGTCATGTGAGAGGGAGGATAGCACCGTTTTCGGTATCCCTTCTATGATCGTAATTACGATGTGGTTTCGAAAATTCTCTACCTACATGAAATGCCAAAATGCCGAAATGCCTAAATGAGAAATGGAAAATTAAACGCAAGACCCTACAGGTTTAAAATAATCCAAATCCAGAGCCGATACTGGAACCGATCAAGAGCTACCGCTGCTCTTCAATGCATTAATTGTTCGGCCATTTGCCCAATTAGCAGATCCAAATCATGGTTCTTGGATAGTTGGAATTTAGTGGTGAAGCATTGTTGTCTTAGGAATTCAAGGTGTAACTGAATTTGTGTGAAGTGCATAAAAGAAACACGTAGTGACTATGTGTGGTTGGTTGTTTTGAATGAAAAAATGAGTTGAACCGTAAGAAAGGGAAAATTACAAAAGATGCAATAAAGGTGAGACCCACGCGATGTGCAGCAGAAATAAAACCTCGAGATGAGTCACACAAAATGAGGAATAGACGTAAGGAGTAGAATTCGCGTAACAACTTGAAGAGAAGAATTGCGCAACGCATTAAAGGAAGAGAAGAACCCGGTAACGCTTAGAAGCAGAATTTGGTAGGATTTGCTGCAACAAAGAAGAAAGCGTGAAACCGATTTATCCACAGATTAAGCTGGTTATTCAATCATTTATTTATAATCGTGGAGGTAGGGTGGTTCTAGGGACCTGGTCCCCGATATTAAAGTTGATGCTTGAATATTGGAGTTGTAGCTTCCATCTAGCGGCTAAAAACACAAAGCTAAGGTGGTGGCGCTCGAAAAACATAGAGTTTCTCAGATAGCCAGTTGGTGCTTGTAGAACCAGCTTGGTGCGCTGAATATTAGGAGTTGCGCTCCCTTCAGTGGGTGCTAGAGAAACCGTGAGTGTTGGTGCTCTCTAACAAGTTGGTGCTTGTATAAATCCAGCTGGTGCTGGAATATTTATGGAGTTGGTGCTTCCTTCAGTGGGTGCTAGAGAAACTGAGAGTTGGTGCTCTCAACAAGTTGGAGCCGTAAAACAATGAGGTAGTAGCCTCACTTTGAGTTGGTGCTCGAACATAGATGATGTACATAACATAAAAGATTGCCTATCATTCTCAGAAGAAGAGGTTTTCTCCCTTTATGGGTTTCCTCGTGAAAATATGTCTCTGTGTATATCTTATGTGTGATTGATGCTCATTGTTTATGTTGTTCATATTATGTATAATATTGATGGTCACTTGATGAAAGATTAAAAATGGTTTAATAGACTTAATATTGTTTAATCACATTGCAATTGATTCACCCCCCCCTCTCAGTTGGCTTAGTAATTTAAACAATTGGTATCAGAGCAGGTTCCTTTTATTTAAAGGTAGATCTGCAAGCTTAAACATGACAAGTCATGAAGGGACTTCAGCCAGTAAGCCTCCTCTATTTGATGGAACAAATTTTTCCTTTTGGAAGGTTAGAATGAGAACATACCTAACTGATGTTTGGGATGTAGTAGAGATTGGATACATAAAGCCTGTTGTGCTAGCTTCCAAGGATGATAAGTTAGAATTTATCTTTAATGCTAAGGGAATGAATGCTATCTAAAATGGACTTGCAGAAGTCAAGTTTGTAAAGGTGATGCATCTTCAAACTGCCAAAGAAATGTGGGATAAACTTATTAGCAGCTATGAAGGAAATGAGAAAGTAAAAGATCCCAAACTTCAAACATTTAGGTTGAAGTTTGAACAACTAAATATGAATGAAGATGAAACAGTTAGCAAGTATTTTTTAAGAGTTGAAGAACTTGTGAATGACATGAAGGGTCTTGGTGAGAAGATTGAAGAATCAATTTTAGTTTAGAAGATTTTAAGATCTTTGCTTGATAAATTTAATCCAAAAGTCTCTGCAATAGAAGAACTAAATGATCTTAAAACTCTGTCCCTTGATCAACTC
>SNQJ01S0184757.1:2356-18818 GCA_010110895.2 Picea sitchensis
ATAGGGATTTCCTTAATAGAAGGCCCTTCCATACAATCTACCTTTTCAGTCAATGTCGGCTCCCAAAACAAAATTGGTAATCTCATCAACATCTACACTTGAAAATGACTTCAAGAACAAATTTGGTGTTCTCAATTTAATCGCGATCCTTTAATTGATTTAAAAATTGCAATTGCCCGAGAATTTGTGAATTCCCTCGATGGGTTGCTAATTTTGCTTGTTTTAAATTTGAAATTGTATGAGCTGACTCACTTGGCATTATTTGTTTCACTCCTTTAGACTAGCACTTGGGCATTGTTTGGCATTCTGATAATTGTTGTTCAACTATGATTTTGCACTCTTGGATGACGTTTCTCCTCAATGACACCCTATAATGAACCAACCATGCCTCTTGACAAATTGGATTTGAGTGTGTGACATAATATTTGTGAAACCATAAAAAATTGTCCTTCCCTTCCAGCGTCCTATTACAACAACAAGTTTCTTATTGGAAAACACTTTTAATGTGCAACAATTGTCCACATTTTCTTCATCTTTTAACACGATGATACAACACCCAGGTACTAAATTTGATGGTACTGTTCAAAATTCAAGATCTTAAAGGCTGCAAAATACACCTTTTGAGATGACAACAACAATTTGAAATCTTCTTTGATGTTTTTAACTTCTTCCTACCAAAACCGAAGTGAAATAAACCAATGCCATTCAAGGAGACCACATACAACTGGAGTTTCTGAATATGATTGAACTTCCGATTGAAATTTGTGTGCGAGATCCAAGAAATTTTGTGTGTAACTGAGCAATCAGTGGGATATTTTGTGTGTTGTTGAGAAACATACCCCGAGTTGCTACTGTTTGATTCACTTCATTCCGCACCATAGCCTTAATCCCAAGTCTGTTTAAAGTTCTCAGAGTGAACGCAATCAGAATTAGAGATACAAATGCTTATTGTCCACCAGAAACACCATTTCCTTTGTTGGTCAATGGAAGCAAAACATAGCATATAAGAGAGCATAAAATAAGCAAGATTAAACACACATTAAACCAAGCACATCATTCATACATTTGACATAGTGATTTATGTGGAAACCCAAATCGGGAAAAAACCACGGGAAATGATTATCGGTCTTCTTCTTATTCAAGGGAGAACTACAATAGCCTTCTTAGGCATACAATCATCCTCTCCTCACACAATCGTTTCTCTACTCTATTCCTGTGTGAATGGAATAATTTTTTTAAAAAAAAAACCCCAACATTGGTCGCTCTAGCAACTAACACATTCGTCACTAGTATTTTCATTTGGTCGCAAACACCAACGTGTTAGTCGCTTGTATTTCCATTTGGTCGCAAACTAGGTCACTTGGTCATTCTAGCGACTAACTGATCCTCCTTCGTTTGACCTTTTTAAATGATATTTTGGTCACTCTAGAAACTAATATTCGTCGTTTTACCGACTCAGAGTGGTTTATTAACTAAGTTGCCAGGGTTGTCTTGGTCACTCTTGCGACTAATATTAGTCGTTCAACCGACCAACATTCGTCGCTAGCTGAAATTTTCCCTATTGCGAATAAGATTATTTTTCCAGTCGCTAGACCGGGGAAGATCCATGTGTGGTCGCTAGACTGACGAATGGATTTCGACGAAAAAAAAATTCATCTTGGTCACAAAAACGACTCTATGTCGACGAAAATTAGTCTCTACTTCTTCCCAAAAATGTTCAAATTTAATAGTGAGACTACAACAGGAGAAGTTGTTGACAAATATGAAGAAGTCCTATTTTATCAAGACAAAACTCATTTACTTGGGTTTTGTGACCTCTTCAAATGAACTGAAGATGGATCTAGAGAAGGTGAAAGAAATCAAAGAATGGCCATCACCAAGGAGTATGTTTGAGGTAAGAATCTTCCATGGATTATAAATTTTCTATAGGAAGTTCATTAGAGATTTTAGTGGAATTTGTGCACCAATGATGGATACAGTGAAGAACAATCACAAGCCTTTTAAATGGACAGAGGAGGCCGAGAGGAGCTTCAATATATTGAAGGAGAAAATAACAGAACAAACAATTCTCAACTTACCAAATTTTGGAAAGACATTTCAAGTGAGATGTGATGCAAGTGGAGTTGCAATTGGAGAAGTTTTGAGCCAGAATAATAGACCAGTTTCCTATTTCAATGAGAAGTTGAATGATACCAAGAGAAAATACTCCACATATGATAAAGAGTTTTATGCCATAATTCAAGCCTTGAATAAATGGAGACATTACCTTGTTCCACAGGAATTTGTCTTGTATAGCGACAACCAAGCTTTACAATTCATAACCAGATAGGAAAAATTGAATCAGAGGCATGCAAAGTGAATTGAATTTATGAAGAATTTCACTTTTTTCATAAAACAGATTGCTGGGAATGCTAACAAAGTTGTTGATGCATTGAGAAGGAGATGTTTGATTCTGCAGGAGTTTCAGGTGAAGACCTTGGGGTTTGAACACCTTAAGGATATGTATCATGATGATCTAGACTTCAAGGAAGCATAAGAAGCATGTGTGGACAAAGTATATGATTCAAGAGGGATTGATGTTCAAGGGAAATCAATTGTGCATACCAAAATTCTCAATGAGGGATAACCTTTTGAAGGAAAAGCATAGTGGGGGATTGGCTGGACATTTCGGCCATGATAAGAAATTTGCACAGTTGAGCAGTTCATACCATTGGCTAGGTATGAGAAAAGAAGTGATAAAGTTTGTGAACAGATGCATAATCTACCAACATGCAAAAGGAAAAAGATAGAACACTGGATTGTATCAACCATTGCCAATACCGAAGAGGCCTTGGGATGCAATAAGCATGGATTTTGTGTTGGGAATGCCAAGAACGCAAAGAGGATGTGATTCCATATTCGTGGTGGTGGATAGGTTTTCAAATATGGCACACTTTATCCCATGCCATAAGACTAGTGACGCAACACATGTTGCAAATCTGTTTTTCAAGGAAGTTGTGAGACTTCACGGACTACCCAGAAGCATTGTCTCGGATAGAGACACTAAATTTGTTGGTCATTTTTGGAGAACAATGTGGAATAAATTGGGGACATATTTGTCCTTCAGCTCAGATTATCACCCTCAGATAGATGGGAATACTGAGGTGGTAAACAAAAGTTTGGGAAACTTATTGAGGAGTCTGGTCACTAAGCATCATAATCAATGGGATCAGATTCTACCACAAGAAAAAATTTCATACAACGACTTACTCAACAGGAGCACTGGAAAGAGCCCATTCCAAATACTGTATGGATAGAAACCCAGGGGATTATCTGAGTTTAGAGACTTGGAACATAGTGACATCAGAAGCACTGGAGTAGAATATTTTGCTGCAAAAATGCAGAAGCTCCATAACTAGATCAGAGGACAATTGTAGAACTCTAACCAAGAGTACAAGCACAAAGTTGATCAACATCACAGAGAACTTAAATTTGAAGTAGGAGATTAGGTTCTGGCACATCTTAGGAAAGAAAGGTCCCTAAGGGAACATATAACAAGTTGAAGATGAAGAAGATAGGGCCATGTAAGATATTAAGGAAGTTTGGTGTAAACACCTATGATATTGAGATTCCAGATGATGTGGGCATATCACCCATATTCAACATTTTAGACCTATACCCTTATAGGGAATATGACTCAGAGGGATCAAAAGTTCAAGAGAAGATTCAGTGGGAGAAACAAATGCCAATAGCAGAATAATCAAAGATGGAGAAGATCATTGATCAAAGGATTATCAAGAAGACCAGGAGGAAGACCCATCTTGAATATCTGGTTAAGTGGAAGGGACACCCAATAGAAGATGCAAGTTGGGAAAATGAAACTGATATCCAGAAGCATGGAAATTCAGTGCAGGAGCTCGTGGATAGGAGTCCATAAATTTTTGTCCAAGGGAGTATGATGCAGGAGCATCGTCAGCGAGCACACGTGGCAGGACAACTCAACACCTCAGGATCATTTCAGAATCTAAAATGCTGGGAGTTACTACGAATCTTTTGGAGCTGAATGAAAAAATAGAAGAATATCAAGTGCTTGGAAGCTGATGATCACAAGTGATCTGGGAGTTTCACTCCTAGCCTTGAATGTAATAGAACTTAGGTAGCAGTTAGGTTTTTGTTTCGAGTAGATGGGGAGAACCCTAAGGACCCTCTGAGATAAATAGAGGTTTTGTACGCCCAAATGAGGCTATTGTAAGTTAGTAGGAAAATTATGAGTTTTTAGTTGTTGTTTGATCATAGATGTAACCATTTACTTTTGAATGAATATAACAGAGGAAAATTGATCCAAATGCATAGTGTTGTTACTGTATGCGATTCCCTGTTATTGTTATTTTCATGAATGAATGTGTTTTTGTTTCGAGTATCTGAAATTGTAAGATGTTAGTATAAATTTCAATTGTTCTCTTCTGTAAGTTATGCAAGTAGTGCATACTGAACGTAAGGAGTGTGTGTAAGAGAGTCTTTTTCGACTCGAATCTTAGAAGATATAGCGTGGAACTTTTGTATGCAGAGCGTACATACTAAGCGCAAGGAGTGCGCATAGAGGTGAACTTGTTTCAAGTTCGAAATCTCAGGAGATCGAGCGCAAACTATGCCAGGAGGGCACCAGAAAGTCTTTTGAAAGACGCAGAAGGGTCAAGTCCCTTAGAAACTAAGTAAGTTGAAAAATTAGGGAGAACTAGTGAAAGTTTGCACTCAGAGTGCAAGTGTGCGCTAGGGTGAAGTCAAAGTCCATTGACAAAAGATCAGAAGGGATAACACTTTCCAGAAGTGCATACGAGATCCAAGAGATGGACTCATAGGAGGAACAAAGGGAGAGGACTTTGGATACTTAGAAATTCTTCTAATTCAGAGGAATTCAGAAGCTCAGGAGGGAGAGCGACAGTGGTCGTTGAATCATTGATTCAAAGGACCAAAAATTGTCTGATCAAATCAAGGTGCACGAGCCTTAGCATTTCACACACGCAAGAGAGGGGACTTGCCAAAGTTTCGACATCCCGAAGTAATTTGGGACCGTCCGATCGTCCGAAGTAAATATCAACCATCCGATCATCCGAAGGAAATCTCAAGTGTCAGATCGTCCAAAGTAGATCTAAACCGTCAGATCTAAAGAATAGGTGGTGTGAATCTGTGTATCCTAGATAAAGATTCGAAGTAAACGTCAATCGTCCGATCCAGAGGGTAGGTGGTATAAATCTGTGGGCTCCAGGTAAAGACCCAAAGTAAATATCAAACGCTTGATTCGGGAGAATTAGATCTGAATCATTGGTTTGAAAGGGGTAGATCTCAACCATCAGTCCAGAACCACCGCCAAGATCATAAGATCGATGGTCACGCTCGATGCGGGGCTAGAAAGTGCACATACATTAAAATTTTGAGGGCGGGCTACATTCGAAACCACAATATCGGTGAAGAGGTACGTGGAAGCTGGAGGTAAATTGCAGGGAGAAAAGTGGTTGATCCCAAAAACGTGCCTGCAATCATTCTCTTATGCAAGGACGTAGCCCGAGGTCACATGCGAAAGGGAGCTAATGAGAATAGAGCTTGTGCCTGAAACCTGAGAGTTCAGTCACGTGAAGAAGGAGGTCACGGGTGCCATAGAACCTGTAACAGAGGACCGAAAGGAATTGTGGTAATTTGTAAGTGAGACCATCAAGGTCTCAAGGACCCAATTCGGATCGGAGTTGAAGATCCTTGACCGAAAGGTCGTGTAACCCTTAGGAGAGAAAGGGGGGGGTTGCATCAATATCCAAACAACTTGGTCACCCATTTTTGTTGCTCTAGGGATGAAATTATTTGCTCTAGAAAATACTTGAGGCTACAATGATAAGTTTTAATTTGGAAGTGTTTACCTAATAGATAAGGATGTCGGAGATCCATTGTATGCATAATAGACAACATTTCCTTTTCATAGATTGATTGGCCCAAATGTTTCTCTAAAATTTGTTTTCTAGTGAAAGCTAAAGGTGTACCATATTGCATGAGGACAACTCCAATTCCTTTCCTAGAAGCATCACATTCCAATACAAAAGTCTTCGTGAAGTCTAGTAGTGCTAGGAACAAATTCATGCACATAGTGTGTTTCAAGGTGTGGAAGGATTGATCAACTACTGGAGTCCAACTGAAAGAATTGTTTTTAAGGATAACAGTGAGAGGAGCTTCAATGTTTCCATAATTATTAACAAACTTGTGATAATATCCCATTAAACCTAGGAAACCATGCAAGGATTTAAGGTTTTTAAGGTGAGGCCAATCTTTCATAGATTCAATTTTCTTAGGATCTAACCGTACCTCATACTTTCCGACAATATGACCTAGGTACTCAACTTCAGAGGCTCCAAAAGCACATTTAGATTATTTGAGAAAAAAAAATGTGCTTAGATAGTAGATGTAGAACTTGATCCACATGGGCAAGATGGAATTTCCAAGTTTTACTATAAGATGAGAATATCATCAAAGAAAACTAGACAAAATAATGTAGGAAAGGACAAAATACATTATTCATGAGACTTTGAAAAGTGGAGGGGGCATTACATAGGCCAAAGGGAATGACCAAGAAATCAAAGTGACCCTCATTGGTTCCAAATGTAGTCTTGGGAATTTCTTTCTCTTTCATATGTATCTACCAGTAACCAGAACGAAGATGAAGTTTGGTAAAGTACTGAGCACCACATAATTCATACAAAAGGTCATCAATGATAGGAATGGGAATTTGTCTCTGATTGTGAGTTTGTTGAGGGAGAAAAAATGAAGACATGTGCACCAAGTTCCTTCTTTATTGATTACCATGACTATAGGGTAAGAATAGGGGTCGATACTAGGATGGATAACACCTACTTCTAGCAAATCTTGAACAATTTTATCAATTTCATTTTTTTGGACAAAGGGATAGCAATAAGGGTGAACATTGGGAGGAAGATTGCCTAATACTAGAGGAATGGAATGATCATGGATGTCGTGGGAAGGGGGAATTCCATGGGGATTGTTAAAAACAACTTGGTGATTGGAGAGTATATATTGGAGGTCGACATGCACAAAGGGTGTCTCAACTGCTTGAATGGAATGAAGTTGGGAAATAATGCCATAATTATCTTTTTGAGTAGCTTTTCCATGCAGTGGGAAATGATGATCTCAGGGGAGCATGTTGTGATGCCTTCGAACTTATATCATTGTCCCTCCTATTGAAATTGCATGTTTAAGTCCTCAAAATCCATGGTAATGGGACCAAGAGTGTGTAACAATTCAACACCAAGAATAATGTCACAACTTCCCATGTCGATAGCAAACATATGAGATTTCAGGTGGTACCGACCAATTTGTAGGTGCACATTTTCATAACACCCCCCACATTTCATGGAATCGCCATTGGCAATCATGATTTGAAAATTATTTATTGTATGGATATAGCAATTGGTTTCTTGGGGAATGCATCGATGAATAAAATTATGGGTGCTACCACTGTCAACTAGGATGATGAATTTCCCATGCTTAATTTAGCCAATTAACTTGAGGATTTGGGGACTAGAGAAGCCAATGAGGGCATTCAATGAAATCAATGGTTCAACTTTTGGAGGATCAAAGGGAGGATTATGATCATTTGTTGGGGGTATCTCTTCAATAATGGAAAGATCAACATCCTCTTCAGAAACATCCTCATAAATGACCATAAAATTTGTATGTTATTTACACGTGTGTCCTATAAAATATTTATCATTACAATTATAGCAAAGACCCTTGAGTTGGAGTTCAACCATTTCTTCCCAAGTTAATTTTTGTATCTTGAGAGGAGTTGCATGAGGAGAAATATTGGTGGGTCTAGGGTGAGGAATAAAATAGGGTTTTATGTTCTGGGAAGAGATGACCTATTGTTCTTCCTTGGGGAATTTATTAGCTTCCAACCAAGTTTAGGGGTGATCCATTAGGACCTAGGGTCAAATTTCATCCTTTAGGCCACTGATAAAGAATTCCCTCAAGAAGACATCTGACATTCCCTTCATTTTTAAATCCAAGTGCTCAAAGGAGACAATAAAGTCTTCCACTGTGCCATATTTTTTCAACTTGGTCAAACGACCCAAATGGTATGTATCAGTGTTAAAGCGTTCATGAAGATCAGACACAAATTGTGTCCAAGAAACATATATTTGGTGTGAATTTTTATGCCATTGCCACCATTTCTAACATTCAAGATCCAAATAGAGGACATCGTAAGAAATTTTGGCCAATTCATTAGTGATTCCATGTAAGGAGAAATAATGTTCCATTTGAGTGACCCAACCCATGGGATCCGAGCCATCAATTTTTTTCAACTCGAATATGGGAAGACACAGTTTAAAATGAGGGTGATTGGAATGAAAGGCTTGGTAATGGGAATATTCAACATCTTCACGACAATAAGATTGTTCATAGGAGGTAGGTTTTAGGGATCATCTCAACAATTTTTCAAGTGATGGTGGCATATTGGTCATTGAGGGAGCTATATTGGTCCTTGAGGGATCTATATTGGCCCTTGAGGGTCTCAATGGAGGAATTGAGGGAGCCAAGGTTGGTATTAATGTAGTTGATGTCCTCCTTGTGATGGGTGTTGTTATAAATCAAGGCATTGATTTCTTGGTTGTGAGTGAGAGCCATTGGTGAAGAGACAAAAAATGGGTAGGTAGGTCTGCACAGAAAAAAGGGTTACATATGATGGGTATCACAGTGGATGGGGTGAAGAGAGGAATTCAATGGGATAGGTGTCAAATAAGGGTGTCTATAAAGGTGGGTAGGTCCATGAAAAAAAAATATTACAAGTGATAGCTAATAGGACGATCAGGGAAAAGAGAGGAATCCAATGGGATAGTTCCCGAATAAGGGTGCTGGCAGGACCACTATACCTTTTTTTTTTACTCATATGGAGTTATACTCCAACCTGAAGAATACTACAGTAACAAAATTCCCAAATTGTTAACAAGCAAAATTGTGTAGGAATTTCACAACCATGATGGAGGAGGTAAGGTTGCACGGAAAAAGTTCCTTCCCATTGTTGTTTTGTTCATTTACTTTCCCCATGGTTAGGTTTTTTAGGGTTCTTATAGACAAGGGTTTTCCTTGTGCTGTAATGCCCCCTAGCTTAACTAAAGAACATTACTACGTGAAAAACACATAAAAATAAAAACATTTATGCTAATTCATTTTCATGTAGCTTACTAGCCACAATTTATAGACATAATTAACTAGAATATGATACCCATAATTAAATGCATCTACAACATCCTAAATGAACATGGATGTAGTTAATAAATCATTTACAATAGCACACAAAACCATTATCATTCATAGAGTAAAATGCATAGACATAAGGCTTATAATAAAACTCAGATAATAGATAAACACTTATCTTTAAAATAAGGTTTGGGCAACCAAATTATTGGGAAGGATGTTCCACCCAACCATAGACTTGTTGTTCTAGATATAAACAACAAGTCACCCCCGAGCTAGGTCTAGGAATCCATAAAATAAGGGTGCCTCTCACAGTCCACTCATAGATTAATAACCCACAACCCACTGGTATTCTCCTAAAACTATCCAAAATTTTCTCTAGCTCTCTTCCTCTTGAATTTCTCAACCCAAGGAATGTACCCCTTCACCTTTTTTAGTCAATTGGGAATCTGATTTGTTTATTAAGGTCTCTCTAGCATAGAAAATTAGGAATCTCTCTGCTAGGAACTCAAGGGAACTCACTGCCAGGAAAATCTACCAACAAACAACAACAAACAATTGTTGTTACATCTCAACTCACTCAGGAGTTCACTCTTCAGGCTTGACAACCCATCTCTTCAATTTCCAGCCCCAAAACGCTCCAGCATGCTCCAAAATTTTCCCAGCCTTCTTGTTCTAGATCCAGTTCTCTTTTTCCTTATTGTTCATGCCAAGACTGAATGTGAAAAATTATCTAATCCCCCCATACAAATTTCTTTTATTTTCCAAATATAGTTAACTACTCACTCTACCCAATGTTGATTGTACTTCATCCCCATGCTCTCCAATAACTATGGGATGTGACTCTCACACCCACCCTCTGACAGGTATTCAATGATTTGGCTCTCATACACTCAAACAAAAATAAAAGGTTTCCCCAAAGGATAATAAAATTTATAAATATGGGTTTGAATTAATACCCATGAACCATTTCCCCCTTGGGCCCCTCTTAGACACTCCCTAAGAATTCCCCTCTCTTGTGTATTAATCAACCCCCATATCTATCCACATTCTTAGCATCTGACATCACATTATTTTTATTAAAATCAGAAAATACATTTCACATATTACATCACTTGGCCATAGCCACATTCATATATGCATTACACATTAATTAAACTGGGGATTATAGTGGGGATGTTACATGTGCTATATCTATTTTATATATGTGTGGTGTTGAATAGTAGCACTTGACCCAATATCTTAGGGCACCAACTAAGAAGGTTCAATCGTACTTTTAGTCATACTACCCAATTATCTAGGTACTAGAGACTAATCTTCTTGAGTGTTGTTCTCGGAGCCACTATACTAGTCAGGCAACTGATAGGTTGATCTATAGATGGTTTCAAGAGACCTAGGGGAATCCTTATATACTTGATGGTATGTGGGAGTGATGGTTGTGTATATATTTTTTTTGATGCGATACTACTCAAATGGGTATCAATAGGGGTTACAGAGGTTTCGAATAAGGTGAAACATTTGTTTCGAGTAACCCATGAAACCGTCTATATTTTCTGCATGTAGTCTTCCCCAACCATAGTTTTACCCATGAATGATAGATCTTTGTGCTTTAAATACACCGATAGTACACGTCTTTACACTGGAAAAAATTCCCACAATTTTTGCATAGGAAAGTGATCTAATACCACTTGTAAGATACCATGTGTATTATAACAAGCATAAACAAAAATATTATAGCAAATACCAGTGAAACAACAAAATATTGAGAATAACAACACCAACAATGATACCCTTATTGATACAAATCCAAGTTCACTTGCCTAGTCTTCGAGGGGGAAACCTCTAGAAGAAAAGATCTCTATTACAATAATTCTCAAGACAAAAATTTCCCATGCTTTATACTATTTCTATCTTCTACAGAACATTCTAGAGGAAGATCTTTATAAAAGAATCTTATATTAAATCTCCTTACATTAGACTTGTTCACATTATTATATAAGCCTTATTTACTAATGTCGACCTTTATTACATAGAAAACATATTATTCTACCTACGTGAGGGGTTAGGGAGGTTAGGTCCCTAACACAAGAGAGAGACCAAACAGTTCTAGAGTACACCAATATATTCCATACCTTGCGCTCAAATATGAGTATTAGAGACTCCAAGCGACACCTAGTTCTGAAGTATTGTAGTGGCATACATAGGTACATCTAAACAAAGATATCATCTTTCTAATAATATTTTCCATCCTTGGATTTTATCAATTTTAAATACCTCTCTTTGCTTCATTGAGTGATTCATTATGAAGCACTACTTGGCCACTCAAGACCACTCTATTCCAATTGAAATTATACACTCCTCCATTCTCACATATACCTTGCTTTTGCTACACACTCTAATAACAGAGGAAACTTTCTTGCCTTGGATACTTTAGACAAAAATTGCTAGATCATATCTAACAATTCCTTCTTCCTGCATTCCCATGCTTGCACATAGAGATGACTCATCCACTCATGAGTCACACCTCATCTCATGATATCTTTTTTTTCCTTCTCTTGCAACAATCTTGTAGCCTTCACTACATTCTACCTTAAAGGTCATCGAGTCCTCTTTAACTCTCTACACTTGTTTATAACATTCATCACCTATTGGATTCATTCCTTGTGTGAGAAAATCTGTTCATTTTTCTTTTACAATCTATTCAGACTCTATAGCAACTGAATACTAATGTTCCTATGCCCTTCCTTAGACCTTTATCAACCTTGCATCGCTTTCCCTACAGCCCTGCACTTTCATTTTGAATCTCTTCGATGCTTTAGCCAAATTCACAAGCTTGACCTTCTTCCCTGTCCAATGGACCTTGGGATTAATCTAGACTAGACCCACACAATCCTTATTTGTGGAATATTATCCTCTTGCTAGTAATCTCTTCACACAACACTCTATGCTAGAGTGCTCCTCTACTTATCAACAATGCCTTGTTAATAACCTTCACCCCTTTTTACCTTGCTAAGATATTACAATTCAAATGTGCCTCTATACTTATGAATAGGAAATGTCATGAGTTTCATACTCTTCCTTACCCAAAAATTTCCTTTAGAACTCCCCTCTATTGTTTAGGAAATTTTCTCTAGACTTTGACATTATTTGGAAGAATATTCACAATGAGTAGTTACTTGGTTCATGGAGTCTAGCTCCACTTTTTTCCTACAGATTTATGGAGAAACCCGATGCTCCCCTGGAGAAATTATAAATCCTATCATATTATCCTTTGGATTACCTTTCCAATGGCCATACTCATGCTTCAATCGGATTTATGAGCCAAAAGTTATGGCCTCCTAAAATTCCATTCTACTCAATGGTGTCCTTCAAGTTCACCAAAAACCTTTCTTCTAATTCCTTGAGGATCCTTTGGCTCAAGACTAAAATATGAATGTATATTTGGATTCTAATATCTAATATATTTCTAATGACTACTTTCTTTCTCAAATATTAGCTTTGAGTAACAAGTTATAAGCAATTGAATATTTCCCATTTAACCCTTTTGTGCACCTTTCTCCCTGGTGCAAATAATCTTAAACACCAACTATTTCCACTTACGTAGGTGAATCTATTAGGAATCAAGGAAAATTTTCTACATGACACAAATAAAATAGTTGACAATGAATTCACAAAAACTGACATATTGTCAAACTGATGATCTAGTCAAAATCTGCAACAATCTGGAAATGACAACTTTGCCCCTTTGGACTTTCTCCCAGCTTAGTAATTTTATCCATGTTTATGCATCCCTAAACCAAATAATTTGGTGTTTTGATAGAATATCAACTGGGTCTGCCCATTACTACCTTCTGAATGATCCGTCACAATTTCACCCTTAATCGGGCTCCAGACTATTAGTTTTTTTTTTACGATAACGATTAGAGGAATTATATTAATGGTGGCAAAACCACAGATCGGTTACAAATGGCAGGGCTACACATAGTTGCTGCCTACATAAACTGAGATACAATGCTAAAATTGCTAGAATCCTGGAAACGTTACACATTACTCAGAATACATCTTGTTGATAGCTATTTCAACGAGCCAGAGCGGCTTCGTGTCATTACATCTTCCCGCTGATAGACGTTTTTTTTCCTTTTGGTGACGACCTGCCATTCATTGCTTTGACCCTGGTTATGAATTTCCGGCTGAGCTTGCACTTCTTCTACCTCATCAATATCGACCCAGCTTGAGGTTTTCTTGGTTGGGCTTGAAGCCCTGGGCAGAGCTGCTTCCGCTGGGTCTTCCCCCTTAACAGGTTCTTTGAGGACGGAGATAGATTCCCCTTCAGCTTCTGACGGCGGGATCTTTGCTTCAGCTTGCTTCTCCGGTTGCACTCCTATCCACCAAGTGGGACTTTGGCGTCGGGATGGTCTTCTTTTCCCGGATGACTTCTCACAATTCCGGGCCATGTGCCCTATTTCAAAACAAACCCTGCATCTGAAACAGAGGTTCTCGAAATCGATCTTCTGGGTCCAAGAGACGTTCTCTCCGAGGAGGTTGATTTCTGCTGGGAAACCCTTGTTGAAGTCCATCTCTACACAGATCCGGGCAAAGGTGGAGTTGACTGGGGCAGCTTCAGGGCAATTGCAGAGATATTTCCCTATGCCATTTCCGATAGCTTCAAGAGTTTTTTCCCCCTGGAAGTGCAGGGGGAGTGACGGGAGACGTACCCAGACCGGAGCAGTAGAAATAGAGGCCATGGCTGGATCAAAGTCAGGGGTCCACGCCTGCACGGATAGCCCTGCTCTGCCCCAGAACCACGGCCCGGAGCTGGAAACCAAGTCTCTTTCATCAGAAGAATCAAAGATAGCTGTGAAAAAACCCTTCGCAAGGGGGCAGACTGTAATCTCACCCTCAAGAAGCGGGGACCATTCGGAGTCGATCCAGGAACAAAGAGCAACCAGATTCGGCCAAAAGCTGTTAAACCTACAAACCAGGGCGAACTTGCTGAGCTGAGAGGAATACTCCAGTACTTCCTTCAGCAACTGGATAGAAACTGTCGGGGCTTCAACAATCGAAGTATTCAGAGCCGAAGAACCCCCTCGAAGGGAAGCAATATCTTTGAAAGTAGTCCGTCCCGCACGACCCAAAGAGGGACCTTGATCTGGGAGAGGGCGGGCGGAGAAACCCCCATTGGGCTTGGCACAGGCGTTTGAAGAGGCGCGTGCAGGAGTAGGGGGGGCGTCGGCCGCCATGGAGGACGCATCCACGAGAGGGGACGCAAAAGCCGCAGGTGCAGCCACCAGGAACTTCACAGCCGCCATTGGGGACTGCCCGGAGCGAGCTTGACGCCTGGATCAGGTCGGGAGGAGGCCAGCGGGCCTGTGGAGAGCTGCAGGACCAGGCCGAAGCCCTAAAACTGAACCCTCACCTTCTCTGTCGCCGTCACCCGAATCCGATGAGTAGTGAAAAAACCGAAAGGTGGTGAGTTTGGCTCAGAATGGTTAATTAGGCAGCGAGCAACGACCATGTTCGGGTTTGAACCCGAAACCTGACCGTCATTACATGACCGACCTTACCACTACGCCGCACCCACGACCTTCTAAAGGTGGTGAGCTTGGCTCATAACGGTTAATTAGGCAGCGAGCAACGACCATGTTCGGGTTTGAACCCGAAACCTGACCGTCATTACGTGACCGACCTTACCACTACACCGCACCCACGACCTTCAGACTATTAGTTACGACCTATAGAAGTTTTGATTGTTTTACATTCTTATCCTTGTATGGTACATGTGTATTCTTTTTCTTCCAACACATTTTTTCATACCTAGATTACAAACTTGGCTCCATGGTTGTCTTCTATGGTTCAATATATTCCCATAGACTTCTTCTATGCCCAAAATGGACTTCTGAGCTAGTAATTATGCCCTCCAGAACTAAAATGGGGCTGAAATTTACCTTGACTATTTTAGTTGTAACTTTCTCATACGCTCTCTGTTTTGCAAACAAATTAGCTCATTGGAAAGATCTCTCTAATTTATTTTATTTATACTGAAAAGAATGTATGTGGTTCTATGACACTTACATTCTTGAAAATTAGAACTACTAAGAATGTTGTTTAGGGGTAAGTTAGTTTAAATAGTACAAATATTTAAATATTATACATATTAATAGATATTATATACCTAACTTTTATAAAGTTATTGTTGATGTTTTGGTAGCTGAGGGAGGTATTAACCTCCAAGTGTAACCTTTGTACTTAGAATAGAATATTCAAGAAGTAAGAGAACCATTAAACATATGTGTGAAAACCCTAGAAGAGAAGGCAACCCAAGGAGAATAATAATAAAGAAATAGAAAAACCCAAAAAGAGAAGTCAACCCTGCCAGAAAAATTCAAAGTAAACTATATTTTCCAGAAAATATAGGTCGGCTCGGTGGGAAAAGTTCACTAGTAGAATAAGTATAAATAAGGTGGCTCCTTAGCTCATTTATACACTCTCTCACACACTCAGAAACAATGCGCAAGTCTAATGAGGTGCAACAACAATAGCTAGGGTGCAAGTCTAAGGAGCAACAGTGGAAGCTAGGGCACAAGTCTATATGGTATCTTCTTCTTGTGCGCTTCTCTTGGTAAAGGTACACTTTATTGGTATTGTGTTTCTAATGCAACAATGGTGTTTCTAGTTAGGGTTTATCTATTGGTTATAGTGTGGACTTGCAAGAATCATTCTATCTAAGAAGAGGTTATTGTGCTCGGGGGTGGCATATGTGGATGCCTATGTTTGGGTGACAATGATGTGACATTGTCTATGGTTAAACGAGCATACACAAATCTTAGCATGGTATCAGAGTTGCCTTCCTTCGTAACACTCTAACCACTAGAAGGAAGATCCTCGATTTCTCCCATTGTCAATCTCAATGAGCACTTACTAAACCCATCAAAGGAACCTCAAGTACCATTAGGAGAATTGTTCAAAAAGACTTACTTTGGAGAATTTGTGGATATCAAAAAACTAATGGAAGAGCAAAATGACCAAATGGAAGCACACAATGATGTCCAAGAAAATGATGATGTGTCTCTTGAGAATGATGAATTTGGGGTATATGATATTATTGATTAGTTTTAAGATTCCCTTTAAAATGATACTCAGTTTTGCAAATTTTTAATGAGTTATAGTTTTAATGTTTTGAGTTTCAGATTTTAAAATAAGGATAAATATGTATCTATTGTTGTTTTAT
>SNQJ01S0184758.1:0-18818 GCA_010110895.2 Picea sitchensis
ATGGGTGATTTTGATCACTAGTTGAAGCATCCCTAATTGAAAATATATTTTGACTATGGAGTTGTTTGAGTGGATTCGAGGATAAAAAAATCTCCCTTTTACTCTTATCCATGGGTCAACACCTAATTTCACTTTGCTCCCATCATTAATTCTCCAAGCCTGCAAATGTCCTATAAATGGATAAGAATCCACCAAGGCTTTTAATACTATATAATAATTACAATATGTTTTGGGCTCCTTCTAGAACCATTCTTCAAATAATAAAGGATCTACATATTTCATTCTCATAATTTGGTGCCACAAACCTTCACCCTAAAAGAGTCTCCAAATTCCCTTGGCTGCTAACACTTTCCCAAACATATGGATATTCTACAAACCCCAACCTCCTAGCTTCTTTGAATTTAAAAGCTTTCTCAAATTTACCCATGTCATTGCCCATTTCTCCTTCATGTGTCTCCATAAAAACTTGAATACTTTCGTTTGGATCTTATTCTGAATACCAATTGGAATGTGTGCTATAGAATTCCAATAAACCAATGGTGCTCCTAACATTGAATTGACTACTATAAGTCAATCCCCTAGGGACAACCACTTATTACACCAGACTTCTATTCTATTTTCAATTTTAATATATATCCATATTCAACCATTGATGCCATATTCATTTTATTTTAATTTAAACTCAAGATACGTAAAACCCTATTGTAAAGGAAGCACTAAAAATTGCAATATGTTTCAGAGAAATATGCTCCGAATTTTAGGATTTTTAAGCAATATCAATAATGAATTTCAAACATTTATTTGCATTCTAGTTTCCTTCGTATAAATCCCTCATATCTCCTAAATGTTGATTGCACTCCTGGTCAATCCATTCCCAAACAACATAACATCACCTACAAAGAGAAGATGTGCCAAATAATGTTGTGTACCCAAATTTATACCTTTCAAGATCCCATTAGCTCTAGAATGGATTAAAAAATTGCTCAAACCTTTTGATACTAATATAAATAACAATATAGATTGTGGACATACATTTTCGAGCCCACGTGATGGCTTGAAGAATGGAGCTATTGAGCCATCTATGAGGATTGAAAAGTTACTTGAAGTTAGGCACCCCTCTATCCAATTGACCAAAGGTAAGGTAAAACTAACATCATTAATATTAATATGATATATAATGATGAAACTCATTCGTATGCCTTTGATAGTTCTAACTTTATAATAAAATATAGCAACATTTTTGTTTCGATTGATTGGAGTGCTTCATGGGCCACCCCAACTGCATCATGAATATGATGATCATTCAAGAAGCCAAACTATATATGGGATATTTCCTTAGATAAGATTTGTTTGATCGTTTGAGATATGACTTTGGAAATAATTTTAAAATATTGTTGTAGAGAGAGATTAGTGTGAACTCTTCAAAAGAAACTTGATCTGCATTTTTTGGAATAAATGTAAGGAAAGTTGAGTTAAAATCTCCAAGGAGTTTCCTTGAGTTCTTAAACTCCTTAAAAAATCTCTCTCCATATGATCACAGAAGCCTATATAAAATATGATGGGTCATCGTCTAGACCTAGGATTTTCTCTCTTTGAAAAGAAAACACCACCTCTTTTAATTCCTTGATAGATATTAGAGAGAATAAACCGTAAAAATTCATAAATAAAACCTTGAACATCCAAGGTACCAAACATTCACCATGAACAACACCAAGAATATATAGAGAAGAACTCTTAAGGTAAGGTAACACCATCAAATACTCCTTATGGAAGGAATCACTCCACAAACCATGATCGCTACAAGACAATACAATTCAACACACCTCCAATACAATGATACTCATGTGTATTTATTCTTTCTCATAAGTATTCCTAGGGGTCTATGCCAAATACCTCTTATTATCATTATTATCTTTGTGGTGTATACATACTACATGAATATTGATCTCTGCGGTGAATAATTGATGCCTACGTGAATATTTATCTCTATGATGCATGCATACTATGTGACCAATTATCTTTGTGGTGAATAATTGATGCGGTGAATATTATCTCTACAGTGAATACATACAGTGGTGAATATTATCTCTGTGGTGCATACATACTACGTGAATATTTATCTATGTGGTGAATATTATCTCCGCGGTGAATAATTGATCCGGTGAATACATAGTCATATAATTAAAACAACAATATATATTTTCCATGAATCTTATCTCTACGGTGAACTGATGCGGTGAATACATTTTGCGGGTCTACGATGAATCTGGTTTGTGGTAAATCTGATATGCGGTAACTAAATCCCGTTTGTGGCTATTCAAATCCTACCATGAATCAAGTACACAAGTTTGTTATTTATTTAATTTTCTTTTCAATATGATTAATTTACCATTGATACCTAAATCTAACAGAGGAAGGGCTAACAAAGTAACCCTAGATAGTCTGCATGAATATATAGAATCAATGAAAAAATGTAGAGAAGAAAGAGAGAAGCCAAACTTCAAAGTGAGTTAGTAGCAATGCTTCAAAGTGAGTTAGTAGCAATGCTTCAAAGTGAATTAGTAGAAATGCTTGATAATAAATTTAGATCCTTAGAAGATAATATCCAAAGACAGATAGACAATAAACTATTAGGGTTTGAGACTCAGCTAAAAAAAATGGAGGCTAGATTACAAGAAATAAAAAAAACAACCAAGAACAAAAACAATCAAGGTAGGAAGTAGAGGTCAAAGAAAATAAAAATATCAGGGACAAGATTATATATCTAGATGAAAATATAATTAAAAATTTGGCCCTAAATAGTGTGGAACACAAATTGGATATCAAATCTATCAAAGAGGAAATGAATAAGCTCGTAGAGTTATACCATAAACGTAAGAAAAGAGTCTTGAACCTCATAATTTTTGGTATAAAATAATATAAATATGAGGAAACATTAGAAATATTCAAGGATGAATTAAAAAATAAATCACAAATTGAAACAACTAACCTTATAGAAGCAAAAAGGTTGGGCAAAATAATCAAACATAAAGACATGCTGATTTGGGTTATGGTAAGCTCTAATACCCTTAAATATGACATACTTAGTAAAACTTTGGGATTAAAAGGGTTTGGAATATTTATGAATGAAGACATCATTGAAAAATATCAATCTATATTAAGGAAGGAGGTTCAAAAGGTAAAGGAAGCCAAAAAGGAAGGAAAATGTGCAATAATTAGGAACCGAAAAGTTATTATTAGGCATAGAGACCAAAATGATAACAATAAATAGAAATACCTTCCTAACCTTCTAAGTCATCAAAACTTTAGTGATCTTGGAATGCTTCTTTTAATGCTTTTCAAGCATAGAAATAACATTGTAAAGAAATCTAAGTAATTTCTTACTTTTCTTAAGGTCCGATAGACCAATTTTGGCCTCAATGGGCATTGACTGTAATCATAATCATCATCATTATTTCCTTTTAATTATATAGTGAGCCTATTCCATCATTATGGCCACATCACATTCATTATCCCCTCATATACCACCCTAGGCACCCTGTATTATCTTCCCTAGGTACATTGCATTCCATCTCCCTTGACATGTTTCATCCTTGAAACATGGGAAGAAACCATCTTATATGACCTACTAAGAAATATAGTTAACTAGTACCATGCATGAGAATCCATCCATCCTATTAAAATGTGGAAATGGGGTCCAACTACGGCCTTGTTGATGTTTGAGTTTGTTAAGATTGAAACAATAATCTCACAAGGATATGAATCCCCCTACGTTTTTATAGAGGTGGTACTCCTCTTTGATTTTTTCTAAAAGATCTTTCTTGAAATTCTTTCGGGACAATATTTATAAGTAGGAGAATGCTATGAAGTAAGTTCCAAAATCTTTATCTCTCAATTAAAATGAAATTTATAAATATACACAGGAACAATTCCTGAGAGGAGGACTAGGAATCTCCACTCATAAAATTGGCATAAATAATATATACATATAATATATTATAAGAAATAAAAACATATCTCACATTCATCACATCCATGAAATATATTTGATCAAATTTATAGGAAGAAAAGAGATGGTCCCAAAAATTCGAGAACCTTAAAAGAGTTTTTCATTAGAATTAAAATAAGATTTTGATGAGTTAATTTCAAATATCTTATCCTCAAATTTTTAGAGTTCAAAGATACAATCAAAATTAACCCCAAATTGGTTCTCTAGGATTTTCTAAAAAATGATAAAGTCTTTACAATTTGATGAAAATAAATGCATTTGTCCAAAAGGACTAGGATTGGGGCTCCCGTGGACCATAAAATAAAAAGAAGAGAAGAGAATGGAGTTGGTAGATTAAGGCAAAAGCAAAGCTGAACCTAGAGAGGAAAAGAGAGAGACGAGATCAAAAATTGGTTATGTTCTTTAAGTAAAGAATACACATAACTGGATGATTTCTGATCTGAAAAAGAAAATTTTGAGAATAAATTTGATCTTTAGACTTACTTTGATGAATCTATCATGCCTCATTTTCTTGCTAATGCGCCTTTTGTATCTTTGTTTGTTGTTTTTATATGGATGGTATTAGCTTCTTTCATTGGGCCCTCGGTAATCTTGATTATAGCCCTTTTTAACCATTCTTCAATGTATTATCTCAAAGGAGCAACAATCACTTCTTGTTTGACTTTGATTTTAAATAATTCATTTTCATATTCCCTATAATCAATTGAAAGATTTTGCAATATAGTTTCAATATCCTCATTTCTATTGGCATATTCAACAAGCCAATTATCAATGTCATTTTCAGTATACTCAATCATATTATTGAACTTCTTTGCTGATAATTTCTTTGAATTCTCCACAATTTATTTGAATTGTTGTAAAGTTTGAAGCATTGAGTTTGATATTAACTTTGGATCTTCTAATTCAATAGTGCTACCCGCAAGATCTAATCTGATCAATTTAGAATAAGCCTCGGTCTTCTTGGATGTCAAGTCATTAAGTTCATTTAATAATTCTCTTAATATACTAATTCTTTGAATCCAACAAGCCTTTAGTTGCTTTATACGGGCTTGGGAATTCAAGTCTTCCTTCTTTATTTCATATTTTTTAATTGCTGAAACTATTGTAATAAAAGTGGCAAGTCCATCTTTGAAAAATCCTTCAACATTTTCAATATCAACTTTCAAATATTATTTGGTGTTCTGAATCCTGGAACCAAGAGAAACAAAACTACTCGCTAGATCCCATGTATCTAAAATAAGAGACAATATTTTTTATTTAATATTTTGTTTAACATAATGTCTGGTTGCAGTAAGTAAGCTTGAGGTCCCTTTTAATCTTACACTTGACTCTGTATTTTTCTCAAAATTCCTGCCAGGTTGAATTGTTGCAACAGGGTGGCCAATATAGTTGGCGACATTAGAGTAAATTCTAATTCTTGTATCATCTCTTTAAGTCTGGCATTTTTAGCTTCCATATCATATATTGAAACATCAAGAGCATCTGATGTAACCTTATGAATATTAGTAATCTTATATGGAAACATCTTGCTAAGATTAAATGTAGAACAAGTTTTTCCCTTTTTATTTTTTGAAGGGATTCTTTCAAAAATCAATTTTCTTGAGTCTTTATCAAATAAAACATTATGTACAAAAAATGATTCTTCTCCTGAGAACTCTTCTTCTTGAACAATAAGTTCAGTCACATGTTGTATATTCTCTTCATCAGGAGAATGAATATTTTCTATATCAACTTCCAGGTCCATATCTTCAAGGTGCATTTTTCTTTCAGGTATGTTTTCTTCAATTTCTTGTTGGGAATTGATCCTTTTTATTTTTACTTGCAATTTGTGAGATTTTTCCAAATTTTTCCGAGAAGGGTTTTTATCACCTCCATCATATGAGTTATTCATTGAATACCTTCTCTATTGAGACATCGTAGAATGGGAATAATTTTTGGATTGTGTGCTCTTTTGAGAAACAATAGGAGACTAGGTGTTCCTTTCATTAGGGGTTTTTCCTTGTCAGGACAAGGATGGAAGAAAATAAATCCACACTTGATATCATTATCACTAATGTGACAAGTTAATAAATACACAACAAATGACTCTTGGTCTTCCACAACTGAAGATGTTTCATATCACCTACAACTATTCATATTTACAATATGTTACAAGTAACACATCCACGAAGGATTACATGTCCAACATCCCCCCCCTAATATGAAGGGGCGTGTGTGAGTCAAAGCATCTTTTATAACTTCTCAAATTTTTCTCTTTGTTACATAATATTTCCCCTGTGGATAGGTGAAATATCCCTTGGATATCTAGACCCCTATTGTCCAAGACAAAAAAATAAACAAATGGACACTAACATTCTTTTAGATCTATTCTTTATGTCTATAGGCAGAGAAGATAAAATAATGAAGTGTGACTTACTACTTTTCGACTGTTGTCCTCGTTGATATTCAATCTTTGGTCTTGTTTTCCAAGCTTCTATCACGATGAAGAAAGTCTACAAGGAACAAAACAAAACCTTCTACTCCTACAATACATCATTAGACAAGAACATATCTATCTATATAGAAATACATGTATAAACAACACTATGAAATAAATATGCTAAGCTATATTAATGGAGAAACATAGTGAAGTACTTACAAACCAACGTTGACATTGCAGTAGCTCCTCCAAGCTCTCCAGTCCAGCCCTTTCCTGAATGTCTCAAGATCAAAATGATGATGCTTTGATGGATTCCTTCCTCCAAGATCAAAGGTTTGATACTCTGAAATCCTTTTCTCCCCCTTTTCACCTTGAAATGCACTCATTATATAAGAGTTGGAGGCTTAACCACCATGAAGGATTTCAGGAAATGGTTGAGGATTTTTCTCCATAATTTGGGATTTTAGACTAAGATGGAGCCATGAGATCTGATTCAACCCAAACAAACCTCATCTCCTTGGAGTTGATCCTTAGAAAAAGGTGGGTTAGTTATAACTCCCCCTAACCACTTCAACGCCCCCCCAATATTGAGCACATAGTGTTGTCAATTCTCCCTATACATGGACAAGGGAGCATTGATAAGAGTTCAGTGCTCCCTATACATGGGCAAGGGAGCGTTGACCTTAAAAAATGGTCAAAATATGAAGGGAAAAAGAAGTTTTTCGACCTTCTCGTGATGAGTTCTTGTCCTCCACATTGATTAGGGATTATGACAAATGTTATTCCATGGTGTCAAAGATGCGACACTTAATAAAGTGCATGTGACACTTAGTAAGGTGCATATGACACTTGATAAAGTGCATGTGACACTTAGTAAGTTTCATATGACACTTACGACACTTAGTAGAATGAGATACATAAGTGCGACACTTACTAGTGTGGGAATTTGGTGTGTAACACTTTTCCAAGCGCTTTGGTGAAGATGTCTTCAATTTGATCATTTGTGGAACAATGTACTAAGTGAGTAGTCTTGGCCTCTACATGATATCGAATCAAGTGATAATTTGTATTGATGTCCTTGGTTTGATCATGGAATATGGGATTCTTTTCCAACTTGATTGCAAAAGTATTATCAACTAGAAGAGGAGTAGAATTACTTGTTTCTCCTACAAATCTTCAAGTATTTTCCTGAGGCACATAATCTCCTTTGTTGCTTCTACAACTGCCACATATTCTGCCTCTGTTGTGGAATCTGTTGGAACTAATTTTTTGTACGATCTTTAGGAGATAGGTTTCAATACAAGACTCATGAGATAATTTGAAGTTGACACTCCATTTTCCTTATCTCCATCAAAGTCTGAATCCAAATATCCGATTAGGTTGAAGTCATCTACCTTAGAGTACTTGAGTCCAAAATCTTGAGTTCCTTTCAAGTATTTTAGAACTCTCTTTGCATTAGACCAATGTCCTTCACAAGGCTTTTGCATGAGCCTTGAAATAATTCCTACAATAAATTTAATGTCTAGTCTAGTGGTAGTAATATAGATAAGACTTCCCACAAGCTATCTATACTTGGTTGCATCCTCAAATTCATTCCCTTATTTTGATGTGAGCTTCAAGTTCTGTTCCATTGGAGTAGAAATATGATTGCACTCATCCATTCCAAACTTGTTCAACATTTCTCCAACATACTTCTTTTGGGAGATGAATATGTACTTTGGATTTTGAATCACTTCAATGCCCAAATAGTAGTGAAGATGTCCCAAATCTGCCATCTTGAATCCTTTCTTCAACTCTTTCTTTATGGATGCAATGTAGTTCTCATTGTTCCATGTTATGAACATATCATCTACGTACACTACAAGATATACAACAATTTTTCCAACTTTCTTGAAAAACAAAGTTGCATCGTCAAGATTGAAATGCTTGAAATTTAATTTCAGAAGATGCTCAGTTAAGTTTGCATACCATTCTTGCAGTGATTGTTTCAAGCCATACTAGGATTTGATGAGATTGAATACCTTATATTCTTGTCCCTTCACAACAAATCCTTTTGGTTGAGACATGAAAACATTCTCTTTCAAGTCTCCATTCAAGAAAGTAGTCTTCACATCCATTTGATGAATTTTCCATCCATTTTGTGATGCCATGGAAAATAGAGTGTGAATGGTAGCCCATTTTGTTGTGGGGGGGAAATACCCTCATAATAAACATCTTCTTTATGTGAAAATCCTTTTTCCATGAGCCTTTCTTTGTGCTTGTCAAGCGAGCCATCTAATCTATACTTGTTCTTAAATACCCACTTGCAACCAATCAGTTTGGTTCCATATGGAGGGTCCACCAACTTCCATGTCCCATTCTTGATGAGAGCATCATATTCCTTCTGCATGACTTCTTTCCATTCATCATAAGAAGTGGCTTCTTTAATGGAAGTCGGTTCATGGTTAGTGGATAAATTCAACTCACAATCATATGAAACATCCATATCTTCTACATCACTTGAGTTTGAATTATCTACATTACCTCCATATTGTTTTAAGGAAAATCTGGTTCCTATCTTTCCGATCTCATCAGGATGAACAATTTCAAGTGTTTTTGTGAGCCATTTTGGTGGACCTTTCTGAGATGGTCCATGTTGCTCGACTGATGGTGTCGAGTTCTCATCAAGCCTTAAATTTTTAATCCTCTCGATCACATCAACCAACTGAACTTCTGGTTCTAATGAAGTGGCAGGAACTTCTTCATGTGGGGGATATGGTGCTACAAAAAGAGATTATAGAGATTGACCCAATATAGGGACCCCCCTGGAAGATGGGGAATCTCATCATCAAATTCATGATATGTATTTACATGAGTGAATCTATCCAGATGATCAAGCTGCCTCTCAACAGTTTCATATTTCTTGGTGGATTCAAGAAAGATCACATCTCTAGAAAGGATGAAATTCTTGTTTGTCTCATTGTAAATGCGATACCCCTTGGTGGTATTTGAGTACCCCAAGAAGATGCACTTCTGACTCCTTGCATAAAGCTTGCTTCTTTGCTCCTTCAAAATCAAGGCATAATAGGAGGAACCAAAGATGCTAAGATGCCTCGCCGAAGGAATGTGGGCATACCACATTTCACATGGAGTCTTGTTTTTGAGAGCATGAGATGGACACCTGTTTTTGACATAAGATGCACATAGAATTGCATCATCCAAAAAAATCAATTTAACATTCTTGAAGAACATCATGGAACATACCATATTTAGGAGTGTTCTATTCATTCGTTCAACTACACCATTCTCTTGGGGATTGTATGGAACTATGGTTCGATGTTTGATCCCATGTTGGTGAAGATAAATTTCAAATTCATTAGATTTATATTCTCTTCCATTATCAGTGTGAAGAGATCAAATACAAGACTGAGCTTCATTTTGAATCCATACATGAAAAAAATTTAAATGTTACAAAATCTGGAGATTTTTCTTTCAACAAATACACCCAACACATTCTAGTGTAATCATCATTAAAATTCATGATATATTTGTTTCCATTTGCAGAAGGAACAAGAATAGGGCCGCACAAATCATAATGAATCAGTTCAAGTTTTCTACATGCTCTGGAAGTGGAATCATGGAAATGTTGTTTTCTATGCTTTCCAAGTATACACGCATCACATTGTTTTAGTTTTCTAGGAATGGTGGGTAGACTAGAAACATCATTCTTTCTCAACAAACAAAGACTATCATAATTAATATGGCCAAATCTAGAATGCCAAAAAAGACAAGATGGAATTATACCCAAGTCATGATGAGAGAGGTATGAAACAATGTGTGTATGGGAAGATGTCTCATTCAGATTCAACAATCTTCCATATTCTATTCTGGTCATGATAACCATGTTTTTAGAATCCTTCCTTATCTCAATTTTTCCACCAAACATATGAAAAAAGTGGCCTTGTTGTCTGATGTGCACAAGGGACAACAAGCTTCTTTGGAGCTCAGAAAGATAGAGTACATTGTGCAAAAGTAAATCTGGGAGTCCATGCAACTTAAGTCTGATGGTGCCCATTCCCGAAGGTTTGAGGCTTGATCTATGTGAAAATTACACTATGCCATGTACATTGTCATCAAATTATTCAAAGAAATCTCTTCGAAATGTCATGGGAGGTCGTGCCTGTGTCAAGAAGCCATGCATCTCCCAAGAAGCAAGTGAAGCATTAAACAAATCTTCTGTTACTCCTATATTGCAATGGAAAACAATATAGAGAGAAAGTGATTTACCTTTCACTAGTTATGAACTAGATGGAGGTGTCAAAGGTGCACAAAGGGCTGTTGTCAAAGAGGCGCCAAATGAATAAACCACTGTTGAGGGAGTATCTAGACACTGCTCTAGTTGTGACTTTATGCATTCCCCCGCCATCTCATCCAGATCGTCCACGATAATTATCGACATCGAAGCAAGCCTCTTTCCACAAGTAGCATTGAACTCATCTATGGAAAGATTAGCATGATGAGGAGATGCAATAATTTTCGAAGTTTGAACACGCTCGTTGGCATACGACTCGGCCCTGATTGACATGGAGACCATCTGTGCTTTGTGATGATTTAATTTACGTCTTTTTTGAAAGCTTCTTTGAGCATGGATAAGCTTGATGAGCTCTTCAAAGGTCACGTCCCAAAGGGAATCCAGACCAACATGCCTTTTTTATTATATTGTTTCGTGGTACTTATGATAGTTTCAATGTTGCTTTCTTTCTTTTCAATGCATTCAACCATAAGATCATGGTTGTTTCCTTCTTCTTCTCCAAATATAAAAGTATTTATAAGTGTGCTACTGAATCCCACTGATACCACGTGATCATGAAAAATATGACTAGGGTCAAAACCGTTAATCGCTTTTGAAAATATCATATTATACTGATCAAGTTGTGTAGCATATTCATCAATTTTTGCATTTCCTCTTAGAAATATTTCGCTGACCCTCCAAGGTAGCAGGATAAATTGTTTCTTCTTTTTCTCATAAAATATATGCAACTAGGATTTACATTGCCTTGACACTTCAACAACAAATAATTTATTTGGAACAAGAGAAAAAAAACCTTATAATATTGTATTTGTCTATTTTTTTTCCATAATCCCCTTTTTATCTAGAAAATCTAATGCTTCCCATGACAGCCTGGACGTATTCTCCCCAAACATGAGCTTCTTAAAAACATATACAAATTCATTATATACTTCACAAAACAAATGAGAAACATTTTTCCTCCATAGGGCCTGATACCAAATTGTTACAGTGTCAACATTACAATTTACCCTTTTCCCAATACTCAATGCTTTGAAAATATGACAGTAAGTAATAGTGAAAATTAAGTAAGAATCCATGTAGAACTTCTTAGTTTCTTTAAACCTTGATAATTGCGAAGAAATTTCAGTAGAAATGATTTCCCCCCAATCGGAAATTGCTTCTTCGTGAATTTTAAAATATAAAATATACATAGCCAATTGAAGAATGGTTTCTGTAGACTCTTGTCCTATAATTCTAGGAAACAACCATGCTACTTCTCAATAAGGATTTTTCAATAAACTAACCTTAATTCTGGATATATCTTTGGGCATTGTTGATGGGTCTTATAAATATTCTTTCAGAAGCTCTAATCCATTATTATTTTCCTTAAGGAAGCTTCTAGCTTATTCTCCTTTAAACGTAACAGTCAACTATGGTAATTTCAACATATTTCTGAAAGTTGATGGAGCTAGATAAATATAGGATCCATTGTGCAATAGAATTGCTCTTTGATTTTGAACAAATTTATCGACGCACCAAGAGACTATGTCTTTGCAATCGAAAACTTCCAAAACACAACTAGCTAGAGCAATACCTGGTGTCCAAGTCTTATTCTGATTTCTTTCTGGTAAGGGAAATGCTGTGAAATACCAGTAAGATCTTGACCAATGAAAATTGCAGTCTTCTCTTAAGAACAAGTTCAATGTATCTCCACATAACTGCTGCTTTCTCATGGCCATCTCAATGTAGCCGACGAACTCTGTGTATAACTCTTTTAGAATATTGGAATAAAAGCCTCTTCAATAATATGAATTGAGTTCTTTTTGATGAGAAGTTAATACACATTAATGATATTACCTTGAGAAGTATTCAATCAATAGCGACCTTTTAAAAATTTAATTAGCAGTTACTTTCTGTAATGATAGAATTAAACAAATCTTAAAAATTGGGACAAAGGATTTAGAATGGCAGGGTGGTGGGTGTGGAGAAAGTGAAAGGATGAGTCCGCAAGTCTGGGAACTTGGGAACCCACGGTGTGAAGAAAAATGGTTAAGTATTGGAAATGACAGACTTAAAAAGAAAAGATAAGTGAACTTGAGAGTCCGCTAACCCGCGAACCCATGAAATATAATAAAAATGGTTAAGTGTTGGTATAGTTTGTATACGACTGAGAAGGGAAGTACATTTTGTAGAACGAAGAGTTCTTTTGGAAAGAAAGTATATCCACCATGACTTAAAAAAATTCTAAGTAAAGTGAAATAAGAGGAAGATAAGTATTAAGCTAGAAATAGGTCAACAAGCCTCTCCTTGATATTGATTTTGGTTTATTCCTGGGATCCATGTCTTCACCATGCCATTCTAACATCTCCATGCATTTGTTTTAGTCCTCCATGTGCCTCCATGCCAATTGCCTTTCCGGTTCCATGTTGATCCATAATAAGTTTGTTGTTTCTCATGCCCTTGCCTTGATGCTTGTTGTTTCTCTTAGTAGCGGGAGTGGTGATATACAACAACCTTAGCCATAGGTTATTTCTTTGCATCTTCAACCTGTGGTTTTTTTAAGACATTTATCTCCTTAGATTATTCTTCTTGTTTATTCCCTTCCTGGGGGTTTTCTTCAAGTGCTTATGTAATGTCTTCTTTTGATTCAACTTTGGACTCTTTATCTAATGTGTCATTAGGTAATGTAATTAATTTCCTTTCAAGGACTTCTTCATGTGCCACCTTGGGCACTTCGTGCTTAGTAAGAGAAATGTCTTGCAATGTAATTTTCTTTTTCTTGTACCTGTTATCACCATGACGATTATGCTTGACATCCAAGTTTAAATTTAGCAGGTGACTAAAGCAGTGTAGAGACATGGCGTCATTTGGATGCTCAGGTCATATGTGGTGGCAATGTGGAAAAATATAGAGGGAGCATGAAGGAGGAATCCTATGGACTGTTGATATTGAAGTATCCCAGATCAACGGTTGAGACCCATATCGGGCGACGAAATCACACAAAATTTAATTATGCGAGGGTGGATCGGGGAAAACCATTGTGGTTTTAGTAGTGGACATGTGACACCCTTAGAAGTACATCGGGGTGAAACATAGTATGCCTGAAACCATTTTCCAAACAACCCCAATATCACGTGGTCTAATGTGTCAAATCAACAACTTGTGGGGGGAGGTGACGGCTAGTCAAATCACCTCACGTCGATGGTTCAGGTACTTCTCGTCCGACATGTCAAGTGAACGCTATCGTATAACTAACTCAAAAGTTCATCATTCGAAATAGATTGGTGAAGTGTGGCAAACCAATGTACCATGTCAGTAATTCATGATTAGGATTCGAGGACTACCAGTCTTTAGATATGGGTGGCTTTATTCTACTCCGGGAAATCACCGTCTCATGCATAAGTGAAGTAATCTCAAGATGGATTGATTTCCTGAGTTTTGTAAAATTAAGGGAGAAAAAATCATGGTCTCTGCAAGGTTGGAAGACATGGACAACGCCAATCGAACAATATCCAGTACAACAGGGTTTTCAACTAACATGTCAAGCTTATCAATGAGTAAGAGAGAAAGGTTGGTTGCACATATATTAGCAACTAAATTTCATACTGAACCCGTGACCGAATCAGAAGAAAGGGTCAGATTAAACCCTGTTATGAGGGACGTAATCATCAATGGACACACAGACGAAATCTACAAGCAGGCAGTAAAAAGAAACAGAGAAAATGACAGAAAATAGAAATAAGAGCTGAGGCGATGGAGAGCGTCGGGGAAAATCGACTAGCTTGGTTGAGCACTCTAAAGGAGGAAATTGCCAAACTGAAATAAACTCTCAGGTAGGATTGAGTATGTTCCAACAAAGTTTGGACAGATGGCGGTCGAAGGAAAAGGCGCCAGATATGTCATACCTGTTTGTAACAATCCCTTTAAAATAGGATAACTGTCTTTATAAATTACTCCTTTTTGTAACTGATCTCTATTTTTAGAATTATGGGGAAGTTTAAATGTTTTGAATTCCACAAGTAATTCCTCTATATATATATTATCTCAAGAATATATAAAGCATGGAGAAAATAGAAGCTTGCCCTCTGAGCAAGAAGACTTTTGTAAACTTTGGGGCTATAATGAATATATAAATACAGAAGCAGATTTTGGACTGTTTATGAAAAGATTCTATTTGGTGGTGATATGAGTCTTATGTTATTTCGTAGTATGTGATTCATGTAATCTTATATTTCATTTACACTTTCATATGTCTAAATTGGAGAAACAAAAACCCAGAATTCATCATTGTGATGCTCTTGGCTTAAGCGATTTAGACTATGTGTATTTCTTCTCAACCAATTCATAATTTATTTTAATATGTTCTGATGCAGTTATACGCTTATTTTTCCTCTGATGCCTTGCAAATTTTAGATATAAACTTAGACTCACCACCTCATTTAGCCTTTTCCTCTTGATAGTTTTCATGTTTTCACAATGAATTGTTCATTCCAGACTCCATAGCCCAAATGCTATCTTCATTTCTTCAATTATTTTATAAGAACCCCCAAACAAACCAAATCTAGCCACTGATTTCTAAAGAAACATCAAGTGACATGAGAGAGCCCTCTCTGAGTTGAGAAGGCTAGTGCCTCAGCTCTAATGCTGGTTGAAACAGTTACCTCTGTCGTTTGTCTATTCAGCTGGAATTTTTTTACAGAGTGCTAACATTCTGGCCCCGTTGTTGGGGACGAAATTGAACAATTTTCCCTGGGAAATAACGACATGATTGAGTTCTAAGGTCTAAGAGCAGCAAACACTTAGGCACATATTGGTTGTTTTCCTACTCTGGCAACTCCACACATTAAAAAATCATTTTGAAGGTGATTCCACTGGTAGAAGAATCCATAAATTTAAATTTTCACTTGCGACTCCACTCTCAATGCAGAATCCAACTTCCAAAACATCAATGGCAACTCCACTCTTAATGCAAAATCCAAATCCCAAAACGTTATTGGTGACTCCACTCAAATTTCGAATGCAGTTCAGAAAATTCACTGAAAGATGATGCCCCTTGGCAGAGGAATGAGAAGGCGTTATGGAAGAAAACAAATGCTCAAAATGGGATTTTTTCCAGGTCATTTTACTATTTTTTATAAGCCGTCTTTGGTCTTTTCTTGAAAATGCTAAACAAGTTCTTATTTACTTACTGCATGCAAATGATGACCATGATAATCCAGAAATTATATATCCCCCTCTTAAAATTACACGAATGTCCCCTCAGTTCATCACTGGCCTTGATAAAATTCTTCCATCTAAGCCATGTAAGGAACATAACGATGAGCCTCATGAATCCACGAATGGTATTTCACCCCCTATACTTAATCCAACATCCCCGCAGATTCAGCACAGATATAGTCCCTTGAAGCTACCTCTAGTCCTTCATGATTTTCCTCCAGAGTACTATAAGTACCTACCTGTGTTTGATGGGGAACCTAATACAATATTATCTGAAAAACACATCCAAGGTCTTGAGCATTTTATAGATTTGTTTGAGATTGACCATGATGATGTTTGTATGAGGGCATTCTCTTAATCCTTGAAAGGAGACACCAAAGAATGGTTTAAACATTTGTATCCATAGACAATTAGCTCATGGGAGGAATTGAAGGATGTCTTTTTAAAGTTTTGGAGTAGGAATAAATCTTTGGACCTACAACTTAGAGAGTTCTATGCTTTAAAAAAGCAGGACAATGAAACTATTTCTATATTCAGTAGAAGGTTTTCTAGTATCTATCAAAAGTTTCCCAAAGAAATTTGACCCACTAAAGCTGCTGCCATGCTCCATTATGCAACTACTCTCCATCCAGATTCATCTCTCCTCCTTATGGAAAGAAGATCCAAGTCCTTACAACAAATGTTCTATTATTCTCAGGACATTCAGCACAACATCCAAGCATGTAAATAGATTCGAAATGAAGGACCGAATGCTCAATAATGTGAAAGTGAATATGAGAAGAAAGGGGTCGATTGGGGTCCTAAGCATAGGATTGACAACACCATACATCCCCTTGAAGTTTCCTATGCCAATGATTCTGCAAAAAATTATATTCCACCTATTGGAAGAGGGGGTGCCGATCCATCTCATGATAAGAAAAAGGATGATTGTTTTATGTATTCGTTTATAGACGGTCAAGAGGATGAGTTTACAAATCAGTTTGTTGAAGAACAAGATGATGTTCCTAGTTTTTTCTTGTTAGATGACATCACACAGACGGTTGATTTTCCTGTATATGACAAATATGAGGAGGATTGTGATGTTGAAGACTTTCTTTTTCAACAGTACAATGAAATAAATCAACCTACATATCACAGTTACAAGAAGCAAAGTATTGGATGAGTTGAAGAGAATTCTCTACCCTTGTGCTTTGCTGCATTCAAATTGTTGAAAGAAAATTCTCAGATCATTGTTGAGGCAAACGAATTTGTGCTGATGCAAAGTCACACCAAACCAACGAAACAGATTGACAAGATATTGCAACACTCTTCTCAGGCTCTTGAAGACCCTATTACTTGTTTTGTAGAAGATCTTGTCAATTCAAAAGTGCAATCATTGGTCGAAGACAAAGATGAAAATGAGCATGTCCAACAATCCAAAGAAATGGAGAAATGTACCTATGACGACACTGGAGAAAATGAAGAAGGTTTTGAGTCAGGTAATAAAACCTTTCCATTGTGTTTTTCCTCATTCGAACTGTTGAAACAAAATGTCTATAGCATTTCAAATCAGAAAGCATCCAAGCATGATGTTGAAAGTGAAGAAAGCAATGGACTTACAAATAAAAACTCTCTTCCCTTATGTTTTTCTTCCTTTGAATGGTTAAAAGAAAATCATGAGATTTCAGAGAAAACAAAGAGTTATGACTGCATTCACAGTAGTACTGTTTTACATGAAAAGATTGTTATCATTGAGGAACACCAACTACACTCACATGCATTAAGCGATCATTACTTGGAAAGGTATTTCAATTCGGAGTTGCAATCTGCACTTAACCATCATATTAAAGAAGAAGATGATCAAGAAATTGTTGTTAAAGGTCATCTTCTTTCTCTTAAAACTAATGCAGATGTCCAACAATATTCCCAGCAAGACAAATTATTTCAAGGTTGCCTTTCTTCCCTTGAAAATGACGTAGTGATCCTATTTCTAAACGAACTAGACATGGATGAATATTTTGAAACTTCACCTACGGAGACTCCAAGCAACGAGAAAAAACTTGTGGAGGAAGCTTGCTCTTCTGTCTTGACTCCTGAAAAGGAAATATTCTTCCCTATAATTCATGATCCCAAGACACATTATATGGAAAAGGTTTACAATAAGAATTTACCAATAATAGTGGATTACAACGAATCAATGTTTGTATCAAATGTGAGTCTTCTTACATCAGATGATGTTCTCCAACCATGGTTGCCTTATGACTCAAGAAATCCTTTCTACCAGACTTCTAAACAAATCTGTCAGTTTTTCAATAGAAGTCAAAAAGTTGAATCACCTGAAAACAAAAATGCAGTGGAAGGAGTGAAATGTGATGATTGTTTTATGCATATCTTAGAAGATCCATTTGTGATATTGTTGGAGGAAGTGAATAATACAGGCCCTTCAATTTTTTTAAGGATTGGACTTATGGATAAAATTTTGAATGAATCGTCAACAAAAAGGTTTTGGAACAAGCAAGTGCAAAGAAAACGAACTGTGGATAGAATGCTGTCATGGCTACATTGGGATTATGATTTCACTTGATTAACAATCCTTTTTCAATAGTTAGGGTAGGTAGGAGTGTGCAAATAATCTTGTTGGTAAACCATTATTTTTCAAGTAGTATGTACAGTTAGATCCAAGCGGTGTTTTTTCAGCATCTAGTGGAAAGCGGTTTGCAAAATCTGGTTTTAAGATTTGACATTCAGTCTCTAAGACGTAACAGGTGTTGGATCATGTTTTCATTGATGCCAATGGTTTGATTGATTGATGTCAAAGGATTGATTGATTGATGATTGATGTAATATAATATGTATTTTCCTTGATGAGAATGCATAGATGAAGATGGATCAATGAGTTGTCATTGATTTGATGAAGATGGACT
>SNQJ01S0184759.1:0-18818 GCA_010110895.2 Picea sitchensis
AGGTGGATACCTCTCACTTGATAGGACGCATTTATCCATGCCTAGGAATGGTAAGAACATTATAGTCCTTAGAGAGGGAAGGATTTCACCCTACATAGAGAGTGTTCCACAATTTAGTGTAAACTATATCGAAGAGGACCTAGTAGTGTATTCCATCTTTACCGAGGAGGATAATATTCCTTTGGAACAAATCGATTTAGATAATGATATGTGGCACATGCACTTTGATGGTTCACCCTCTAATGAAGGTAACGGGGTTGGAATTATCTTGGTTTCCCCTGTAGGGAAAATTCATAGCTTGTCTTATAGGTTGGATTTGGCTTGCACAAACAATGTAACTGAATTTGAAGCTTTATTATTAGGCATTGAAAGCGCCCTTAATATTGGTTGTGGTCACCTTTCAGTTTTTGGAGATTTTGAGCTTGCTGTGAACATGATACGCAAGGTATGCTCTCCTAGAAACAAGATGATGGAATGATACACCCAAACTGCTTGGGCACTTACCTCAGAATTTTTATCTTTCAACATCACTCATGTTAAGAGGGAATTGAATTCAATGGCTGATTGGTTAGTTGTCTTTGAAACTTCTCTTAATCAACAACCTTTGCCTCACAAGCCCGATTGTTCTTTTCAATCCCTATATCATTCACATATCCCGGAAAATGTAGGATCTTGGCAGGTCTTCCCTAATGATGAGAGCATTTGTGCTTTCATTCAAGATGAACCTCTTAAGCCCAAGGAAATGGCATTCATAGAAAAAAACAAAATTCCTAAGGGCTTGACTCCTCTCGAGAGTTTGTTTTCATCGAGTGATATCGGAAATCAACAGAAACAGAGAGAAGAGGGGTCAAGAAGGAAGGTGGGTGAAACCATCTCCTGGAACATTGGGGTGCTCGAGTCTTCCAAGAATGTTAAGATAAGTACCCAGTGTTCCGATAAATAAGAAACGAAGTTTGCCAAGCTACTTGGTGGATTGAAAAATGTTTTTTCTTGGTCCTATGAGGATCTTCGTGGTTTTGATCCTGGTCTCACACAACATTCTATCTCCATCAAGGAAGGCATGAAACCAGCTAGGCAAAAACAAGGGCCTATTAACTGCATTTTAAAGAAACTTTTCAAAAGGAGTTGGAAAATTTGTTAGAGGCTGGGATTATTTTTCCAGTCTATCCTAAATGGGTTTCCAATTAGATACCCGTTTCGAAGGTCACTGATCATATTAGAAGCTGCTTTCATTTTCTCACTTTAGGTCAGGATATTATGAGAAATCCTTTTCCTCCTCTCAATATGGAAATGATTCTGCAACAGGTTGTAAGGTCACATACGAGGCCCTTAGTTGATGAAATTCTGGGTTACAATAAAATCAAGGTAAAAGGGGCAGATGTTCATAAACCACTCCTATCTCAATTCGGGGTACCATGACTTATAAATGCTTGTTTTCTGGCTTACCTGATACAAATACCGCTTTTAAAATACATATCCACACAACTCTTGATGGGTCGATCAACATCCACATCTACCTTGATGATCTAATCATATGCGTTAAAAGACGGATAATTACCTTGGAGTTCCAAGTGCTATTTTTGGGTCCTTTCAAAATTGCTTTTGTCCTGGATACTAACTCTTACATTCTAAAGGATTTACAGGAGCAATGGTTTTCTTATAGCACTAACGGTTCTCGCTTGAAACATTGCGAGGGATTGACGTGAAAATTTCTAATGCTATTTGGATTTTCTATATACTAGTAACCTAGCTCTGCTTTCCTTTTTGTGCTATTTTATTTTCTGCCTTATAGTAGTTTGACTTTTGCTATCTGTTTTAAGTTTTCCTACTACTTTTACGTTTCTGTCATTTTATTATTGTTGTTTTAATTTTTGCAAAATTTACTTCTGTCATGATTTTGTTTCCTACCATCTTCTAGTCAATTTGGTCAAAATAGGATGATTGGATTAGTTCTACCACAGTGACACTCCTGCAAAGCATTGTTAGTCAATAAAAATCAAGCTTACACAACTGTTACGATGTTTCCCCTAAAGCATACTTGAATTTGTTATCTGCTTTCACTACTGTTTTATAAAGAGATTGGTTATCTCCCGCTTCTTCTTGCCATTTCTTCATCCATTTGAGATTTTAAAGAGCAAATCCGTAATTTTTCTCCCTAAAGTAAAGAGCAGATTCCAATTGAATGATTATGCATACAGTGGTAAAACCCCTCATACTTAACACTTTTCATGAGTTATTCCCAAATTCTCGGTCATTTTTACATTAAATCCACTCACTTCCCCCTGTTGCATAATCTTCCTGGTTATATCTTTTTGACCTGTTATTCTTGGTTTGAAAAAGAATGAGCTCTGAGTTCTAAATCTATTGAAAACAAATTTCCCTATGGAGTCACCAGTTTGTTGATGATTAAAATCACAACGAAGTTTTTCCCTCAAAGTGTTGCTAAAGCCTATTATTATAAAGCTAACATAATAAATAATACTAGGAGGTGGGACCCCCTTGTAGATTGGGAGATAATATTTGGCTCTTATTTGATTTTGGTGCCATTGTTCGACACTCCTTACATGGTTGATGAGATCTTGTTTTTATTGGCGATGGATTGGGCTTATTATGTGTTGGTTCTAATTGCGACAATTGAATGGTGGATAAGGCATGTTATGTGTTGTTCCTCCTGCTCTAGGCTCTAATTTCATGTTACAATGGCCTATGTATCCATTGTTATCATTGTTGTATGTTCATGGATTCCTTACCGTGACACCTGCATAATAAACAGGTTAGAAACAACACCTAAAATAAATTGAAAATAAATAAAAGCAACCTAAGCTAAATTCAAAAGGAAGAGATTGAATTATGCTCTTATGCTACATGCATTGAAATTTAAATGGTCGATTGTTAATCCTAACAATAAGGTGATAGTTATGTGATTGTTGAAGTTATATGGAACATGGTCGATATGTGTTATGGCATAAGTTGGCAATGTATGAATGTGATATGGGTCACACTATTGGCAATTAGTGGGTGGTGGTTTCGATACAGGGTTTAATTGAATGAATTAATGGAAGTTGGTTGGCGTGTACTAATAAATTAATTGACTAGGGGTGGTGGTAACGTGCATTTACTGCACGTCACCCTTACTCTTCCGCTGGCCGCCACCCTAGTTGGGCTATTTTTCAACTGTGTTTGCTGTGGTTAGGCTCCGATTTTCAAGAAGAGGGAGAACCGCTCAACCAATTCGTGTTTTAAGGAATTCTTGGTTACAGGTATGTATTTTTGGCCATCCATGAATTTTCTCTGGTTATGAAACAGATAGTGGCTCGATATGTATAGGTTTGTTCTTTCCTGAAGTATGGAAATTGTGTAAAATTGTGATTTTTTTGGTGGCTTTTGCTGCGATAATGTTTGAAGTCACAGAGTTATTGGTCGTTCTGAGTATTGGCAGCCATAAAGTCTCTATGTCATCCTTGATGGTTTTAGTCGGAGGGTTTCATTTGGTTTAGAATGGTTGGTTGTCTCCATGCCTTCGTATTCCATACCCAATATTTTTTTGTTATGGGGGTTTGAATGCATTGTGTCACTACGCTTTGCTTCACTTGGGTATGATTTCATTCATGTTACTAATGTTGCACAGTGGGTTTTGATGGCCGTTTTCCAAAGGGATTTCTTAAAGTGACTATTATTTCTCGGCCCTGTCCTATCCCAACATTATCGGGTTGGTTGGGATACCCACGAGGGTTATACCCTGCGTGTTTTAAGTCTTGTTACAAGGTCAAACTGGAGCATTGCTCCTCTGTTCATAATCTCTCCTATCATGGGGATTGTCACCCTGTCCGTGAAGACATTTGTGGTATAGTCTGTGCGTGCACCATTGATCTTGGAGGTTCTCACCTGATGTCGAGAGTCGACTCCATGTCTCCATGTGTTGGTCCACAAGGCCAAACCTTGATTACTCAAAGCTCAGTTTGATAAAGGAGACCCATTATGTCATGTTGGATGCATGGTCGATGGTTATGGGTTGGTGATTCATTGTTGATAATGTTCTAATGTCGACTCGTCTCTGTTGATTATCCTGACAGTGGTTTTTGGTTATAGTCACTGCAATTGGTTATTATGACAATATAATTGATAACCTGAGCTTGGGAACTAGTTGATTGAAGAATGGGGTTGATACACAGTCACTGTCTTTTGCATTGGGATTATTTAAATGTTAACTAGGCATTAGTTTACAATTGATTAATGCATAGTGATGCCTCGTGCATGATGCATGGTGTGTATGACATTCCTACAACATGAGTCAATGATTACTGTCACTATGTGTTTTTTATTATGGATTATTGCAATAGTGATTATTATGGCATTTTCATCCATTGTGTTGGCACAGGGGCAGACCCACGATTCAACACTACAATAGCGCACCAACAAAACCCTAACTATCGGCCCTTTCGACAACACCTGCGAAGCAGATGAAGTGTCACCCGAGGTAGAGGCAGGGGTGGTTGCAAGACTCAGGTGTTTGCAACCTTAGCTGGGACACAGATCTGTGATTATGATACTTAATAGAGCACTTAACACTGTCAAATCCTCAATATGCAATCAATACCTACTTCGCTGATAAAATAGAGCTTCTCAGCATTCACATTGATCTAATGTAGTTAAGTACTTAGCACAAACATATGGATTAGATCTAGCAGAAGAAAGCACTAAGCAAATTCATAGAAGTCAGGTCTAACATTCTTACACATCATTAGCACAAAGCATGAACAGATTTATCTATCTGTTGGACACACCTACCACACTTAGAGAGGGGGGGGGGTGAATGAGTGTGGGGCTCTTTTCCCAAAAATTCCCTCTTGCACAAAAACTCATCAATTGACATTCAACATTTATTCATTACCCATTGTTGTCATTTATAACCAGTTATATGTGAGCACATATCAACAACATATATCAACAATATATCATCAACAAGTCATCACCATAATGAACACAAAGAACATCTGTTGGACACACCTACCATTCTAGAGGGGTGAATGAGTGTGGGGTTCTTTTCCCCAAAACTTCCTCTTGCACAAAAACTCATCACCTTGACATTCAACATTTATTCATACAGATTGTTGTCATTTCATTTATAACCAGTTAGATGAGCACATATCAACAACATATATCATGTAATATATCATCAACAATTCATCACTATAATGAACACAAAGAACACAGATGTATGTGTACAATTTTCTTTTGACATGGACTACAATCCTTGGGGTTTATTAGAACCAACAGAATAGAGTACAACTTCTACAAGAGCACTAGCTCTATGTAAGACTCATTTGCATTCTCAGCACCAACTGAGATGAGGTAACAACTTCAACAGATATCAATCTGTAAAATAAACAAGAGTGATTCAACCATGCACCAACCTATGCTAAATAACCTGTAATCAACCTTGTACCATAAACAAGTGCATCCAACTATGTACCAAGTATATACCAATCATGTGTCAACCACTACTAACAATGACTCATCAATATGTACCAACATCATCAACTATACACTCCTATGTATGTGCTGCCCATCAACTGTTGTCTATCACATGACTAGTTTTTTGACTAGTCAACAACCCTAACTTGAAATAATCATAACTTTGTACCCACTGAATAAAGATATGAAACCGATACACAATGTTCTTTCAGTGTGTTTTATGCAATTCCTTCAAGTGGCACTACTTGGAACCTCTCAAAAAGGGAGTTATAGAAAATGGCATACCTTGTTGAATTCTGGCTTATTCTAGAGAGCGACCTTGTAGAGCATGCCCCGCACAAAATATTTGATGAAATGATCTGAACCAGAGCAATTCATCAAAAGAATTTATCCTTCCCTTGCATTTCGGCCTTCTTTTCTTCACTTTCCCTCAACATTATGCTTAGATATCCTGGTTACCTCTAGTCACCTATAGATCTTCAACATCTTCAAGTGTTCCACACTAAAAATGCTCAAGAAGCTCACAAGAAGCTCTCCATCACTCCAAAATATATTCCACAAGAAGCTCTCCATTGATCCATTGTGCTGGATGATTCACAAGAGACCATTGCTATCTTATTTATACTTTCATCCTTTAGGTCACTTAACCCATTTTTAGGTCATCACTTAACCTATTTTCCTTATTTTAGGGTTAACAACTTTCCATAAATAGAAAGTTTCCAATACTTTATCATTTAAATATTCCTCTTGTTTTTGTCACCTTTACTTTATCATTTCGATTTTGTCACTTCCTTTGATTTTATTTTAAATAATCCACCTTGAATTTGATACTTTAATTTATCATTTAAATAATATAACCCATTTCTAGGTCACTTAACCCATTTTATTTATTTTAGGGTTAACCACTTTCCATAAATATTCCACCCTGATTTTGTCACCTTACTTTATCATTTCTTGATTTTGTCACTTCTCTTGATTATTTAAATAATCCACCTTGAATAAATAATATTAACCCATTTCTAGGTCACTTGACCTATTTTCTCCTTATTTTTAGGGTTAACCACTTTCCATAAATATTCCTTCTTGATTTTGCCACCTTTTATTTTATCATTCTTCTTTTAGGTCACTTTGACTTCTTTGACTTTGGGGCTTCAAGCCTTCATGTGAGGGTCCTTCATCTCTGTAAGGCCATAACTCTCAAACCAGGAGGAGTTATGTGATTCCACATACCACCAGAAATGGTGATGACAATCACTCATCCATCTAGGATAGTTTCACCCAACAATTTCTGATCTTCATCTCGTTATTCCCTCATACAAGTATTGGTCCTCCAAATTTCTAGGATAACTCAATCCGTAAAACGTCTTCCCGTGAGGATTTCACCATAAGGGGACCACTTTGAGTTCATCCATTTGTGCACCTTATCAATCATGATAAGACAATAATGAGTCATCTATAATTTTTCCAACAATGCATCATATACCAATGGAAATCCACATCGACCATCTTACCATGTATCAATGAACTCACGATCCACTCATCTATGTATTCTCATCACATTGGCTACATATTATATTACATAACTATCGTACCAATCAACTTTGACATCAATCAATCACTTGACATCAATCAATGACATATCAATTATCAAACCATTGGCATCAATGACAACATGATCCAACACTATCTCTAATGCTAATTCTAGCAAGAGAGTCATAAACACACTAAGACAAGCACATAGCATAACAACATAGTATTTACATGGTTCACCCCCACCAGGGCTACGCCCACCAACTCTTCTTCTTTATTGTTCAAACAATCTGCTATAAAGTAATGTATCTCAAAACCTTTACCAAGTAGCAAAAAGATTCACAAGAGCTCACTGGATCCTTCTTCCTTGTGTTACAACACTAAGCCTTCCACAATATGCTACAAGGACCTCCACTTATCTCTGCAAGTCTTATACAATATGCACAAAGCACTTACGACTCTATCAAGACTTAGCATATATTCACACCACATAGATGCACCTCTATCTAGCTTAAACGTCATTTATATATTAAAAATAGGTCAAACATGGGTAAACCCATGGGCCAACATCCCATTCTCATATTCCCATTATCTCAAAAGGGACTCCTTAAAGGTCGAGATCCTCGCTATCTCTACTATCTTGCACTCCTCCTTCGACATGCTATCGAAGTCCAAAACAGGTCAAACTTGACTCGATATCAACAGTTCTGGTAGTAAATAGGCCTCAACACACCCGCGGACTCAGCTCCAGTCACTCTGATGTAGGAAGGTCTTATTCAAACGCTTCGATCTTGGCTCAACCGCTTCGGGAATTTGTCGGGCCGTATACGTGCTCTTTTTCAGCAAATTCTTGAATGATCGCATCATTCACAGGTCCTTCCAGCTCGCTCGCCGCGGAAAAGCAATTTTCTCCAGCTTTGTTCTTGACCTTCTACCCTCGTAGAAACAACCTGGACAGGCCTTATCTTGTACCAGCTGGAGTTTCTCGAAGTTATCTCCATAATTATGCTCTAGATATTATGGATTTGTTGGCCGTATGTCTCTTGAGATCATTCTCCAATAACCCGATAGAGAATTCAACCGCGTTCGTGAAAAGTTTCTTCGCGACGTCGCTCACTCTATTGAGCCGCAAATTCAGTGCCTACAACTCGGTTCTCCTTTAAAAGTTTCTTGGCACGCCTCTTTAACCGCGGATCACGAATTTATTGCATTCCTCAAGGTAAGTACTTCAATCCGCCAACTGCTATGGGCAGAGCCACCGGGTCCCTCACGCCCTATGGAGTCTCGTGCACAATGCGTAGTTCTAAATATGAAATGTGTTGTTGTAGTTGCCGGATCACTTCTTCAAGTTGCACCTTACCGCTTCGCGGACTTGATCCTCTACCTTACTTCTACTGCATAGTCACAGTAGAGAAGCTACCGGTTGACCATTTCTACTCTAATTGCCTGCGAGAAATCGTTCTATTCTTCAGCTGATTTTTCTTCATCAAACTTTTCCTAGAGAGAAGCCTTCTCCCGCTTTGTAGTATTGCTGTTCTATAAGGACTCCTCAGACTTGTGTCAAATCTTATTGGTTTGTGCTGTTTTTCTGTGCTCGGCCGGCGAGTTTTGGACTATATCAACTATTCGCTGGAGTTGAGTTGGCTCATCTCACAATTCAAGTGTTCCTAATGGCAGGTGTAGTGGAGACCGCTGCTGACCCAGAGTGTTTGTCAATTCTCGAGCTCAATCTCACTCCTATTGTACATCGCCTCCTCGCTAGCCTCTTGTTTCTCCTCAAGCATTCCTTTAAAGCATCATTGTCACTATAATGAAATCAAAGTCATCCGAGGTGAGGATAGTCCCCAGATTTTGGTCATAGAAGATTTCCAATTTCCTTTCTGAGGAAGGCATGATGGAAATATTCCTTTTCTTCTCGAGGGTCCCCATCTCTCAAGTAGCAAGGTAACCTTCCTTTCTTTTGTTCAAATTCAGCTCCTTATATCTCTCCACCATCACCTCCACACTCAGGTGATACATAAGGGGTTTATGTTGAAGTGATGTGGACATCCTGGGATTCTTCACTCTTCTTGGTCTTGCTCTATCTAGGTGTATCATGCATGACTTCTGTACTATCAACATCAGAGAGCTATGCGGGGTCAACTGATATGAGGAGGTCCTCTGACCACTCCTTGGTGATCTCCTCCAAGTCATCCTCCATTAGCTTGTAATAGGACCAAAGTTGTTGCTTGTGCTCATCAAAGAGCACTGTGATATAAATGAAATGATGGTCCACACTGAATTTCATCAGTAATGGAACCTTGTAAAGTATTCAAAGTTAGCGCGAGGTAATGGCCTGTATGGATACCTTCAATAGGCTGTAGTATGCATGGAATACAAACATCGGATCGCCACTCATTTTGTTCATGTCACTTGAATACCACAAAGGTGTTGAAATTGTAGCTAATGGTTCGCAAGGCTCGAAGGTACCTAGAAGGTCACACCTTCGGGCATCTCCTAAGCAATGAAAGCGATTAGGATCAAAATCCAATTGAAATTTAATTGCTGATCCCTGGCTTCTCAAGCAAATAAGTTCTAATTGGTTCACTGTGTACTTCGACTCAATTCATTTAGAAATTCTCCAAGACTTCCTCATGTAGGTTGACTACAAACTAGTCACTCTGGGTGGGCCTTCCATTCTTTCGTACTAACTTTCCCGTGATCAATTGAAAGGCTAGGTGCAATCAGGCTTACTCTAGATAGAAGCTATCTTGTAGCCTTCTTGACATTGCCATAGGTGTCCTTGATCCTCTGTTTTGCTAGAGTGTGATCCATTGTTTTTCCTCGGGATAGAAATATTGCGGGTCGTGGCCTTGCATACTTAGCCCTGCGATCCGATTTATCAATGCCGCATCCAATCGTTATATGTATGGTTTAATCCATAGATAACCTCCATGGTAACAAGACAACAAAAATTTGATACATGCATTCACCTCCCGGTGTCATCCAAAATGTGAAATCTTCATAACGTTCAACAAGGTGGATTTCAGAAAAGTTATAGCTCCATGATGATTGATGATCTTCTAGTTCTTATCCTTTGTTCTGGTCATGTACTTATATGGGTGAGCATGTTGTAAACTTTTCCAAATATTGAGGTTGAAGTTTTAAACTTCACCGCAATCTTCTCTTGTCTCAAGGTGGAATCGCATGTATCTTCTCGAGGCAGGCGCAGCGACCAAGGCACTCAAAACTTCTAGGTACTCAGAAGGGTTTACAACACCTCACTCAAGGTGGTATATATAGGTAATATTCTAATCAACTTAGCATCTGTGAGATCATCATCCTATGTGCTTAGTTTTCTTCTCATCTAATGGCCAGGATGGTCCAGCTCGAGTAGTTGGACTAAGAGGTTGGCGCCCTCGTGGGTCAGATGCTTGTACACCTATAGATAATCTTCTCTCTAACATGACTCTTTCAGCCATCAGGTCGACCAAAACTTCCTCAACAACTCTTTCTCAGAAGGTTTAACTCGTCTCACATACATGTCAAGCACAATATTAGGTTTGGGGTAGCTTAGACACGGTGAATGAGAGAGAGAGAAGAAGCATGATGATCACGATATAAACTCAACTTAGTCTATGGGATCAAACTCTCAATTGGTGTGTTCTCTTGCATGGCGCAGTTGGGATAAATAGGTAACTTGGACAACGTGGTCATTGCAATGTGGTGCAGGTCTTCATTAACTCGGTTAAGGTCCATTAGGAAAGGGTTCAATGGTCTGATGGCGTTGGCTAGCTATAAATAGTTTTCTATCCGTTCAGAGTATTGATCTAATGGTTATAACGTTACCCAACGACTATATTGTTACTATGGTGAAGTGCCATACGTTGTTCTCGGTGATCCCTACCTAAGCCCCACTTTGCAAATTTTCTTTCTGTTAGGTTCCCTCTGGGAATTTCTATAAATTTTCAATCTTATCCCTCTTGTTACGAAGGCTTATCCTCTTTCCAAAGGGAGCTTCATCTCATTATGCCTTTTCCCACTCTGATTCTTATCTCCTCTTCCCAACATAGTTACTACACGTTGAAATTCTTTCCTAGAATCTGTGGTTAGTACCTCTCTTTGTCTCCGATAAGTATCACTGCTGATCTTCTAATGTTCTTATAAAATGTATTATCTGGCTCTCTAGTGTTAAATAGCTTTGATTTGTTCTCCTGCTCAATCAAAAGGATCCTTTTAGTCATGAATTTTTTAAACTCCCGCTTCTGTTGTTCTAACACCGCTTCTTCTTCTTCCTTCCTGGCTTGGTATCTTTCAATCTAGGGGCTGGCTAGTAACATGGGTGTCTGGCATTGTCTTCAATAAATTTAATAATCTCAAAATCTTCTTCCATCGAAGTTCCACGGTATCTATAGGTGAAATGAGTGGAGATTTCCATTATTGTGGTTTACCAGCTTTTCCATAATCTTGTTCCTCCCAATGATGTAATCATAGCAGGCTTCCCTAAAAAATTCCCAAGTTCTCTCTATCATTACATTCACCCGTGTTTCCTCATCCGCATCACGGGCCAATGTCAAGTCTTCTATTATTGCTTTGTGTATTCTTTTTCTTTGAATATCCCTAAGTTGATATGTCGGTGGTCACTCAGGGTTTCTTTTATTTGTATAATAATTTATTCTCTCATTCTTTCTGATTCTCTAACATAACCTTAGTTTCTTAACCTTCTTCATATTTTTCTTGTCTCATATTCATTCTTTCAACTTTATCAATCATTCTAGGGCAATCCAACACTTCATGGTCCATAGCTTTGCAACAAAGCTAACTAGGTCTCTTCCGTGGCATTCCTATAAGATGTCCCTGCCTTTCTCATAAATTGCACAGAGGGTTAATCCTCTCTTCTTTTAAATGTTCCCTCTGACGCTTCTATGCATAGGTATAACATATCTTTCACTATCTTTGCCGACCTATTATTAATATCAAATATTCCTCTTGTCTATCAATTCTTAGTTTCAAGCTAGGATAAACTCCATTAAACATACCTATATCCATACTCTAGAAACAAAAATTTCCACTTATCTTACTTCTCACAGAGCACAAAGCTCCAAATCTAAACTTTTCACTATTCTTACCTTTATCGTATAATGCTTGCATATCTTACCTCTTTTCATCAAATCACTTTTACCTTTCTTAGAGCATAAAGGTTTCAGATCTTGCTTTCCTTCAGATCCAACTTCTTTTCTCCAGATCCGTCTTCTTTATTTTAACATAGAGCTTTATAAATCAAGTAAAACACTGCACACCAGAGCTACGTGACCCATGCACGAGCTTTCACAACTTCTCGGGAAGAATCTTTGCACAAATCTCCTTCATTCTCAGTTCCCATCGATCACAGTTTCAGGTCCCAAAAAATGAATTACGAGTTATATTAGGAAGACATAGGGTTCAATGTTATTGAACATCGCATTAACAAAACCTCTATTCATCGACTCCTCACTCATGTATAGATGTAGTTCACCCAGTGTAGAGGGAGTGTGGGTGGTTAGGACCTCGTGTGTCTCAAGTAACTCCTACCGGGACATAGATTTGTGATCATGATACTTAATAGAGAACTTAGACCACGACCTCAATATGCAATCAATATACTTTTGTTGGGATAAAATGAGCTTTGCAACATCTTTCACATTGATCTAATGTAGTTGGGCACTTAGCACAAAATGGATCGTGATCTAGTAGTTAGTTGACTGCTAATAATTACAGAAGTCGATTCCACACTCTTACACATCATTAGCACAAAGAACAAATTCTATTCATATCTAAGGCAGCACCCTAGCAAGCTAGGGAGTCATAAACACATTAAGACAAGCACATAGCATAACAACACAATATTTTACATGGTTCACCCCACCCCTGGTATACCACCAACTCTTTCCTTTCATTGTCTTTACCAATCGACATAAGCACAGAGTCTCAAAACTCATTTAGGGACATAAGATCTCACTGCTAGATCCTTCTTCCATACAACACTCCAAGCCTCCTCTCCACACATGCTACAAGGACTCTTGTGCACTTAGCTCTCATGCCCACAAACTATGCACAATGTTAACTACGGTGACTCTACTTCGCACTTAGCATATTCACATCACATGACACCCCTCTCATCTAGCCCATGTTTATTTATATATTACAAAATAGGCTCAAACATGGGTAAACCCATGTACCAACATCCCATCCTACTACATATTCCCACATCCCAAAAGGATGCAAAAGGGGCCAGACTCACATCTCGCTTTCCATTCATAGCCCTTCTTCGACTATCCTGTCCAAGTCCAAAAAATAGGTCAAACTTGGACCGACATCAACAAACCCTACTACACAACACACTATATGTTATGATTATTTGATTGCACCATCAAAGAGGGTCACGGTTTTTTAAATATGGTTTGCCAGATTTTGATTGATTTGTGGGTTGTGGAATCGGCCCAAGAGTTGTTTCCTCGTTCTATTGGATGGATAGCCCAACATTTTGTATGTTTAGAGGCAAAGAAAATCAGATTCATATCACGTAAATACACTTCATGCTTGGTCTAATGGTTTTGTGTATCCCACAACATAGCATGAGTTGAAGTGGTGATTGTTGTTTGTGTTTAAATGGAAAGTTAGGATCTTTGCAATTTAAATATGGATTAATGTGTTGACTGTCCACTATGTATGTTAAATGAATATCATGCTTTTAATAGTGGTAGGCACAGGTGTTGTGACAATATAACCTTATTGCAATTTAATTATTAAAAGACATAATCGAGCATGACCTTTGAGTTGGTATTTGATGATTGAAATAATCTGTGAGCAGTGGTTGATTCATCACCAACATAATGGTTTACTATTTATTCATTTGGGAATTGTTTGGAAATATTAAATGGATAAATGAGAGGAACACAACTCCCCTACAAATTATTGTGGAATGCACACTGTCTTATTTTGATGACACTATGTTAAACATTTGATACACACAGGAGCAGCACGTACGTGATTGCTTGAACTATACACACAATTGTTTGGGTCCTTCAAGTATCATTTGGTTAGTGTGTTTCTACATAATGGCTCTTTATGGATCACTCTAATTAATTTTATGAACAATAATCACCTTTCTTCCCTTCCATTATTTCTCTTTCCGCTAATTGGCTGCAACCTCGGCCAGCCTTCCCACATCTATTTTTCACTTCATGTTCTAAATTCTAATTAGCGTCAAGAAGAATTCAGATTGAAGCAGCTTTAGAGTCACATTTCTCGGTTGGCTTACAATGATTATTTGCATTACATTTGATTGTTTGTGGTCTTTGAGCGGTAACCACGTTTCTTTTCCCCTCACTTTATAATTTTTCAAATACAAGCCCTCGCGTATCCTAGGACCTTTTTTTTCACCCCTTTCTCATTGACAACAATTAAAACAATTTATATGGATTGAATTACATGAGCCCGACACGTTGTTGAGCCAAAAATTCATTTCATATTTTTAAAGAGTTATCATGTATGGTTGTTTAAAGGACCATTTTGCCAATCAATCATGCATGCAGGAACCATTATTTCTCTTTTCGCTGCAACAAGGTAGCCACATGCAGGCAACCTAGGAGAGGTAATTGGAACGAGGCCCAAGGCCGGTTCTCCATACACTTGATGTTGGATCATAGGTTATTAGGCCAGCTTGTTTCCTCAAAGCTTTATTTTTCAATTGGATTGGAAAAGAGGTCCAACTCTAGGCCTAAAGACCTCCTTCTGTTTCTCCACAAGCTCCCCCTGTATTCTCGTACTCTTCATGTATCATTGTAACTTGAAGTTCCTGAAAATGACTAGTGGCAAGAGATTGTCCAATCTCACGCCTCCCAACATCAGTATCGGGCCCAATTTTTTCCATTGCTCCCCCCACCTTTGAACCCCATTTTCTAAGTTGCCCCTGACCACTCACCATTGTAGTCCTCTCATGCTAGCAAAAGGTTGAAAACTGAGGCCCACCATTGCCTTGACAAAGGAAAAGCCACTGCTACCCCTTCCTCACCCTCCAATGGCTCTGATAAATCCGTGTCTTCCTGGATGCATTTGAGGGATGGTTGTTCTCACATGATCAACGAGATTAGGCCTAAAGATTCAACACAACCAAAGGAAAATTTAGGAAAATCAAAGGGTGACAACAACAATCAAGGAAAGATTGCATCTTAGAGTGGGAAATATGGATTTTGAGTTTTTATTTTAAATATTGTTGATGACAGTTGACTTCATAATTTTTTGGACAACATGTTTTATTTTTGGATATATAAGTAATGCATTTTATGAAAACAATGTCAAATATAAATGAGATAAGTTGTCAAATGTGCATGTGATGAAGTACACGCATATCTCTTGTCTTCTACATAGTAGGATTTTGATGCTATGTGCCTGTAAGAAGCTTGAAAAAGATAATAAACAAGAAGAATTGGTGGACATAGCCCTAGGGTGGGGGTGAACCACGTAAATACCGTGTTGTTCTACTTTGTATGAAGTCTTGATGTGTTTATGTTTTTACCTGCTAAGTGTTTCGATATAGATAGATAGATTTGTTTATGCTTTGTGCTAATGATGTATATGGATGTTAGATCTGACCTATGTGAATGTGCTTAGTGCTTGAATCTTCTAGATCTAATCTATATCTCTATGGTAAGTTCTTAGATACATCAGATATGAGTGAATGATGCAATTCTATGTTTTATCTGCATAGTAAATAGTGGTTAAATATTGATGAACTGTTGGTGCTAAGTGCTCTATTACAATCAGAGAACTGTGTCCTAGGTAAGGTTGCAAACACCTGATTCCTACAACCACCCATGCCTCTACCTTGGGTGAGACTTCATCTTCTTCGCAGGTGTTGTCGAAAGGGCTAGCAGTTAGGGTTTTGTTGGTGCACTATTCTAGCGTTGAAACCTAGGTCTGCCCCTATGCCAACAGGGAACATCTGACCAAGCTCATCACCTTGTTGAATCCCAATCATGCTTCTGTAGAAGAAATATAGGACTTGGTGACTCTACATCAATTATTGGGCCCTAAGTAAGATCACAGTCAGGAACCAGTACCCAATTCCCTGAATCGATGATCTCCTTGACCAACTCAAGGGGGCCAAATACTTCAGTAAGATTGATCTTAATTTCATCCACCACCAGGTCCCAATAGAGAAGACCGATGGATGGAAGACTACCTTCAAGTCCAAATAAGGTCTTTTTGAATCATTGGTGATGCCCTTTGGCTTGATGAATTCCCCAACAAATTTCATGATGATGATGGATGAGATATTGTGCCCTTTCACCAATTATTTTGTGGAGGTGTATTTGGATGACATCCTCATATTCAACAAGAGTTGGGTAGAACACTTGCAACATATTCAATAGGTTCCCCACACTTTGGCAGCAGCACAAGCTATATGAAAATTTGGAAAAATGCTCATTGAACATGAACAAGGTCCAATACCTAGGCTACAGTGTTGATGAGCATGGGGTGCACATCAATCATGACTAACCAGCACCGACCACACTCACCAACCTTTGAAGTTTCTTAGGCCTTTCTAATTTTTATCACAGGTTTGTGTTGGGATTCTCCCATATTGCATGGGCCCTTAGCCAAGTGACTAGAGGTGGTGGTAAGGAAATGTTTGTGTGGGGCCTATAAAAAAAAAATGTTCAATGATTTGAAGCAGTGCTTGTGCTCACTCTTGGTGCTCTCATTACTCAACCTCCAAAAACCTTTTGAGATCAAGATAGATTCTTGATACTATGTTGTGGGCATAGTTCTCAATCATCATGGACATATTGTGGCCTATCATAGTAATACAACATCAAATTCCATCCATAAGTAACCTAGTTACGACAAAGAAATGTACTCCATTATGAAAGCTTACCTCCAGTGGAGGCATTACATTCTCGGGAAAGAAACAATTATCCACATTGATCATAAGCCTCTGCAGTTCATGTGAACACAAGGAAAATTGCATAATGACCACCATCATAATTGGTCCACATACTTGCAACAATTTAATCTCAACATCCAGTATAAGACAAGAATCACCAACCGCGATGTTTCTTTCCTCAGTCGACCTCCAGTTGCAATGGTCACCCTGATGTTCAACTCATACAACCATGAGACCTATCGATGGCCGCAACTCTACAAGAGAGATCCTGACTTTTCCACTACCTAGCATATGTTGGGCGCAAACACAACTGTCACCAATTTTCTTCTTTAGGATGGGTTGTTGTGCCATCTTTTCCATCTCTACGTCCCATCAAGCGAGTGATAGAAGCATATTTTGGAAGTTCACTATAGTTGGGTGGCAGGAAAATTAGATGTAGAAATGATAGCGAAAGTGTTGCAACAACATTTCTATTGGTTGAAACTTCGACAAGATGTCAGCAAGTATATTAGGTCCTTCACTACCTGAGCTATTTCCAAACTGACCATTAAGAAACAAGGCATGTACACCCCTCTACCTACTCCTGAAAATCCATGGGAATTCGTCTCGATCAACTACATGTTAGGCCTTCCATCAACCCAATGGGGAAACGACTATGATTTTATGGTGGTTGATCACTTTTCCAAAATGATCAACCCTAGACATCCATTTCCAAGCCCTTTGTTGCAACACTTCCGCTATCATTTCTACGTTGAATTTTCCTGCCACCCGACTATAGTGAGCTTCCAAAATATGCTTCTCTCACTCGCTTGAAGGGACGTAGAGATGGAAAAGATGGCACAACAACCCATCCTATAGATGAAAATCAGAGACAATTGTGTTTTCACCCAACATATGCTAGGTAGTGGAAAAGTCAGGATCACTCTCATAGAGTTGGGGCCATCGAGAGGTCTCATGGTTGCATGAGTTGAACATCGCGGTGAGCATTGCAACTGGAGGTTGACTGAGGAAAGAAACATCACGGTTGGTGATTCCTGTCTTATAATGTATGTTAAGATTAAATTGTTGCAAGTATGTGGACCAATTATGATGGTGGTCATTATGCAATTTTCCTTGTGTTCACATGAACTGCAGAGGCTTATGATCAATGTGGATAATTGTCTCTTTCCCGAGAATGTAATGCTTCCACTAGAGGTAAGATTTCACAATTGAGTACATTTCTTTGTCGTAATTAGGTTACTTATGGATGGAATCTAATGTTGTATTACTATGATAGGCCACAATATGTCCATGATGATTGAGAACTATGCCCACAACATAGTCTCAAGAATCTATCTTGATCTCAAAAGGTTTTTGGAGGTTAAGTAATGAGAGCACCAGGAGTGAGCACAAGAACTGGTTCAAATCATCAAACATTTTTTTTTATAGGCCCCACACAAACGTTTTCTTACCACCACCTCTAGTCACTTGGCTAAGGGCCCATGAAATATGGGAGAATCCCAAAACAAACCTACGATAGAAACTAGAAAGGCCTAAGAAACTTCAGAGGTGAGTGAGTGTGGTTGGTGCTGGTCAGTCATGAATGACGTGCACCCCATGCTCATCAACAATGTAGCCTAGGTATTGGACCTTGTTCATGTTCAATGGGTATTTTTCCAAATTTGCATATAGCTTGTGCTGCTGCAAAGTGTGAGGAACCTATTGAATATGTTGCAAGTGTTCTAGCCAACTCTTATTGAATATGAGGATGTCATCCAAATACACCTCCACAAAATAATTGGTGAAAGGGCACAATATATCTTCCATCATCGTCATGAAATTTGTTGGGGCATTCTTCAAGCCAAAGGGCATCACCAGCCATTCAAAAAGACCTTATTTGGACTTGAAGGCAATCTTCCATCCATCG